>VUQG01013843.1:15120-58880 GCA_015106755.1 Etia nguti | reverse complement strand
CGACAACGCTTACATTCCAGTACTGCGCATGCGTGAAACGCAAGACGATTCGACCTGCCTCATTTCTGTCTGCCGTTTATTTACTTTCTGGCTCTTTGAAACGTCGCGGCAAAATGTTGAGGATGAAATGTTTTTTTGTTTTTGTTTTTTAAATGGACTAACAATGAGGTGGAGTTGTTGCTGCCAGTAACACAAAATTACAAAGTTGCAAAAGCGATTGAGAATTAAAGAATATGAAGAAAAGCTATCTGAAGCATGTACAAACTGATATTAATCTTTAATAGGGCTGTCAAAATTGAGCGCAAACAAAACAACTGCTGTATAATGCCCTCCGCTATCTTGGTTGAAGTCATCACATGACTGCATCATATGACTAACATGCGTCATCGTTTTCGAAAGTCTCCGTTTTCGCTGTCCACACTGCGACGCGAAGCACCGTTTTCAAAATGTATGCATTTTCCTAGAGCGAAAACGCCGTCTAGCTGTGGACGGGAGGCCAAAACGTAGAGAAAACGATGTGTTTTCAAACGAAAACGCATTAGTGTGGACGTAGCCTTATGTTTTGTTTGTGGGTTTTCAGTACAGACACTCTCCTGGCTAACCCACAGACTTTAAGCACAATGTGGTGACACAAAGGACAAAAGAAGGAGATGACGAGATGGTCAGAGACAATAAGCAGACGTCCTTAAACACAGATGGAAGGAAGTGAAGGCCACAGGGTTAGACAAACTGATAAGTATTGCTTACACCTTATCTGACGACCTTATCTGGTGGAAGGAACTGAAGCTGAACAAGAGTTCACACCTGCAGTAACAAACTATTCATGAGCATGAGGGCCAGATACAAGTGATTCAGAGGATGAATTCTTTATACCTAGTCTTTTATAAATCAATTACTAAGAAGTCTGATTCTTTAAAAATAACTATCAAGGGTAATAGAACAAGACCTCAACTGCAAACTGAATTCCTACTGGGTCATGTGCACTTTGAAACCACAATGAGACAACAGGAAGCCCTGAACGAGCAGGTTTTCATCAACTGGGAAAACACAAATACCAGTTTCAAATCAGCAGAGGCTTAAAAAAAGGAGGAGGAGGAAGAAGGAAAAACAAAAAAGAAAAAAAAATTATCAGTCAATAATTAGTCGTCTGTACAAACATGTAGCAGAGCAACCACTCACACCTACATATTATTGGAGGAGGGGGTGCAGCGTAATCACAGAAACCACATTTCTTCGCCTACAAGAACATCATGTCATCCCCACTAAGCCATTCCTCGTCATCTTCCCTCATGATTTTGTGAAGTTCTGGTAAGTAGTCATCCCTCCGCCCAGCTCCTTCAGAAGTTCACATCTGCTCATTTTTGCCCTTTTCCATCTAAATCATCATTTCTTTCACTAATCCTCGTCATTTAACACTTTCTAAAATGCCCCCATATTTCTACAGCATACCAGAAACAAAGGTTGACACTGTTGTTATTCACAATATTCCTGCTAGCAATACAAAGCTGTCAACTAAGACATAAACAGGGACCTTCCAATAATATGACTATTAAGGCTTTAAATATTACCATCACACACACTGTAGGGGATTTTTTTTTTTATAACCGTTTTCCTTAAAGTTTTTCTGTGTTATGTCACTTCCCTTTCCCCTTCAGATACTCTAATTAAAAATCAATCATTTCAAGTACTGTGGGAACTTAGCTTTTTTTCCTAAAAGTTCATCGGGTTTAACTCCTTCTTGTTTGTCATGAGTCATCTAAACGGCCATTTAGGTTCATTTCTCCATGCTATCCTGCTGTCACATCCTATCACTAATAAACAGGTTTTGAGTGACTGCAGGAGTCTAGTGTATTCACAAATAAGTCTCTTACAGGATTCTGCATACTGCTCAATTGTTTTAAGCCACGTCATTTTATATTACTTATCCATCCATTATTACGCTTCATTACCGTGATCGCAGCGCCTGCCAGGCAGCATCTACATCAGCGTACAGGTTCTTCTCCGAGGGTTTCCCAGAGCTGGCCCCATAACCAGAGTAGTCGTAGGAAAAAACGTTGCAATTGATCCGTGAACCGAGGCCAATGTAGAAGCTGCTCATCTGGCCCAAGTCTACTGCATTACCGTGGGAGAATAACAGAGTATACCGGGCGCTGGGTGAGCAGCGGACAAACATGCAGGCAATGCGGTTCCCTCTTGAGGTGCGTGTCATGAAACACTCAATGGCCTCCTTCTCACGGGCTGAGTATTGCCAGTCGGCACGCTCGGAGAGGTGCAGCGTCCATCGGCTGCCACTCTCATCACACATGAGGCTGTAGGTTGGCTCAGGGGGTAGGAAGGCCAGCTTTGAGGCGATCTTGCTGGGACACGGTGGACAGCAGAACAGGCAACATAGCTCACTGAGCGATAAGTGGTTCATCCTCAAAGTGCTGCAACAGAGAGAACCAAAATGATTAAAATAGAAATATCCCAGACTGAGGGAAAAAACAGACCACACCGATATGCCAATGCATCCCACAAGAAAGATGCTACAAAAACAAATCTCTGCAGAGAGTTTTGAAATTAGGTTTTTCCACATAAACAACTGTCTCTGTTAAGCAAAGCAGGGGATTTCTTGGACTGGGGGCTAGAGCTGGGATGCTGTCATTTTTTTTTAAATTTTATTTTTTATTATTACACTAAACAATCTCTCTCTCTCCAAAATGCAGAGCTCTCTCGAGACAGGATTTTAAAGGGAGATGAACCTAGCCAAGTGATTTTTCTCTCCGTGTCTACCCTGAGGCTTCACAGTCACTCAGAGAGAATTAACTTGAAAGGCTTTTTTGTCTCTCCCTGCACCTGGACCCCTACCTTAGGTTACCTCTTAAGATATTCCAGCTACTATGAAACTGCAGCAGTGATGTCAGCACAGCTCCTTTTTGGTGAAACATAAGGCAGCTGGTCAAAATGTCCTCCAGGACATTTTGAGGCAAATCTCCAATTTATCTTAGCCAGTCATGCTGCTTTGTAATGTGACTTTTTAACCAAACAGGGAAAAATTGCTCACTAATATCAGATTATGACAATGTGTTATATGGATTGCCTTTCCTTTGGCGATAGCTCCTCTGACCAGCTCAGCACTTAGCAGCTTCATAGAAGGACATTTCTGGCTGATATATTTACAAATCTTGCAATTGATTTGCTTGGATCAGTCTAAAGAAACGACGCTAAATAGCTGCTGGAAATCGCTTGATTAATCTTACTCACATGCAGCTGATTTTTAACTCAGCTGAACTGTCTGTGTGATAGTTGGGTAAATAAACGGCTGTGCGAGGGATGACTGAGGATGAGGATGACAATGGAGCCTATTTGCTTCCCACATTCCCACCACAAAGTCCATAATCTTCCAAGCAGAGGCTAAACGGGGCCCCGCGGCGATTTACTGTAAAATGGTGGTGGATGTAGCAATGTGTTCACAGAGATTACAGTTACACCAGGCTATTTGTGAGGGTTTCATTTCTAGCAGCTACAATTAGCTGCAAAGTATGGTGTACCAAGTGTAGATGCGTTCCTAAGCGGTTAAGAGAAACCTTACCTGGACGGCGGCTGGGGGTTTGTTTTGGTTTTCTTTCTGTTTTTAAAGGTGACAGCACTGGCAGACGTCACCGCAGTCTTGAGATATCTTCGCACCAAGCCAACTAACTTATCTTCTCGACACCTAGAGCTTGTCGAGGTTATCCTTGGCCAGATTATCCTCGGTTAGCGATGTCAGTTTGAGTGTGTATTATCCTTCTTGAATTAGTATTAGCTGGCAGCTTCGTCCTCCGGACCACACAGCCTTCTGAACTGTCGTTTCCTTTTTTTTCCCTCCTTTCGGTTTTCTCAACATACGGTCCTGGACGATAACGACACCGACTCATTCGAAACGTTCAAGTTTCTAAAGCACAGCAGTAAAGCTGATATGAAAGATAACGGTTTAAAATTCACTGAAATCTAGCAAACGCGTCCGTGCAGCTTACCAAACGATTCACAGCAGTATCACCTGCCTCCGAAACATCACTGCTTTCGTTGTGAATATCGTCCTGCTTGTTATCTTGGCTTGTGAAGAAGAGGCGTTCATTGACAGCTCTGTGGACCAATGGGAAAAGAGATTGACAAAACGACTCCGCCAATGACGTTGATGTTTATGGGCGGTCCTTCTAGACGCCGCAGTCTGAGGGTTTAAGTTTTTTTAGGATTGACAACCAATCAGAAATTACTATTGGAAGGCATCGTCCAATCAGCGTCCACAAAGGTGTTTCTAGTTCTAGTCGGTGATGTCAGTGACAAGCTATGATTTATTAAGTGTGTTTGTAAATGTAAAAAGAAAATATGACTTTAAAAAAAAACTAAATACATACATAAAATATACTAACACATTTTTCTTTCCTTTTTTTTTTTACGTAGACCTCAATGACGTTTGATGACGCGTTAGTACTCCTTCCGGGTTAGTGCTCTCGCTCGGTGGCACGGTGCTTAGTTTGTGTATCTGTGCAACGTGTG
Organism: Etia nguti; assembly: GCA_015106755.1. Taxonomy (NCBI): domain Eukaryota; kingdom Metazoa; phylum Chordata; class Actinopteri; order Cichliformes; family Cichlidae; genus Etia; species Etia nguti. Next base: position 54,362 of record VUQG01013843.1, on the reverse strand, counting down.
TTGCTAAAAAGGTTTAATAAAATGAGTTCTCAGAAAGGTAATATATCTCGATCGCGGGGCCAGAAGCATCAAAACACAACTGCGTTTAAAAACGACAAGTACGGAGCGACTACACAAGTGAAGGTGTGTCAGATTTAGCTTTGCTGAGCTAAGAAGTTATTTAGCCTTGTATTGCATTTTGAGTACTGGATCATTCTATAACTAATTATCAAATTTTTGGAACATTTTCGGCTAGCCCATCTCAGATTTTGCCTGAAGGTTTTATGGTCCAATGTTTGGACATGTCTGGTTGCTGTGAATTTTTTTTTTTCTTCGTGTATCAAATAATTTTCAAGATATTTGAAAACTTGAGGTGTCTTCCATAAATGTAATTTTGAAAAGTATTCTGTGTGTTTAATTTTGCATTATTGTGAAACACAATTGTATTTAATAACTATTCAGAAATTACCTGAATAGTGTGAAAACCTCAATGTGAAGTTTTTATTAGCATTCTTGAATGAGTCTTGAATTTATTATTTTATTTTATTATTCTTCGTTTTTCTATGTTTTAACTAGCCAGTAGATTCTGATTCATTTTATGGTAAGAAAGTAAGAAAGGCTAGTGAAAGTTTTAGACTTTTATCCTTAATAGTTTTTGAGATACTCATGTGCCACCTCATTTTGCCATAGTGCAAAAAAAGCTAAATAAAGTTGTGTGTGTGTGTGTGTGTGTGTGTGTGTGCGCGCGCGTGTATGAAGCTATAATTACACAGAAGCCATTATATAAACTAACTATGCACCACAAAATTTGCAGGTAAATCATCAATTGCTTAATTAATGCTCCCAATAAGCGTTAATTATACAAAGTTAAACTTTCATTGACAATATTCATTTATTTGTGAAAGGCTGAGACTGTAGGGAGTTTGTACTTTTCTTTCTTCCTGTCATTTCTGCCAGTGATAAATCATTTCCTGTGAAAGCTGTTGTTTATAGCTCTTGTTTTGTTAAACACACATAATTTTTGGAACATCTCAAATGTCTTTGCTTCTCTAATCTCAATTGTAGAAGGCAAATTCAAAGATCCATGATGGGCTTTGTCAACACTGTAAGGGTGTCCTTGAGTGGAAAGTTAAGTACAACAAATACAAGCTGCTAACACAGCCTAGAAAATGGTAAGTATACTTAAGTATTGCAGACTTTCATTTCAGTACACAGGGGTAGGGGCAAATTCTTACAGCTGCTCATGAAAATGCACATCAAGTAACAACAAAGCAGTCGGTGAATTGAAGAGAGTCAGCATTAAGTTTATTTCAGTTTATAAGCTTCTTTTTTTTACCTGTGAAAAAAACGAAACAACAACATGAACATCCTTTGCTTGTTTCATATCGTACATGATTTTAGACATCTCATTTTCTCATAGTGGCAGACTTTGAAAATTAGCCACCAAATATATTATCTCCACTGCTTAGAATAATTTTCCCAACACATGCATGTATCGTTTTAAGTGGCAAGTTAAAGACATTGACCTAAATAATCTGTTGTTTTCTTTTTGCAGTGTCAAGTGCTCTCAAAAGACAGTAAAAGATGCTTATCACATCATTTGTAAGCCCTGCTCTCTTCAGCTAGAGATCTGCTGCAAGTGTGGGAAGAAGGAGGACATTATTATACCGTAAGAGGATAAGTTAGCGTGTGTTTTGTCCTTATATACAGTAATGTACAAAGTACAAACTCACCCATCATTGCTTCATATTTTGCTTCCAAGGTGCCAGACTGTTTAAAGTGGTTTTGAGCAATAGTTCCCCAGGCTTTCAGAAAATCTTTTAAAGTTTTTCTTTGAACATTGGCTGCTTTGTCCACTCATTTCCAGTCCAGTCCTTGTACCTGAGCATTTTCAGAGGATTTTTTTTCTTTGTTAAGCCACTTAATACTGACCTATGAATCATTCAAGCTAAAAAAAAAAACAAAACAAAAAACGCACCTAACTCAAGGGCTAAACCAGCATTACATTTAATGCTGGTTTAACATTTAACAGATATTTAACAAACAAAAAATTGTATCTTTAGGCGGTTTGTTGCTAGTAGCATGTTGCAAAAACACATTTGTTCCCATTTCCCAGTGTCAAAGACAGCACTAATAGGCATAAAATTGTACTTTTGCAAAAAAAAAAAAAAAATTACCCCCAAATTTTGCATGTGGTGTGTCTTTAAGAAATTTGAGGAAACTGAACAAAAGAAGAATTGCCAGGCCTAAAAACAAAAATATCTACAGCAGATGAACAGTATCTAAAAATCATGTTCTTAAGAAATAAAAAGAAAATCAGCAAAGATCTGACACACGATCTTTTAGATGTTCTGTTCACTGAAGCTTCATTAGAAATACTCTCAGTGGAAGGGTGGCTGTCAAAAAGCCATTCTTAAGGAAGGAAAGGCTGAGGTATGCCACATTACACAAGAACTGGAATAAAAATCAGTGGCAACAGGTCTGATGGAGTGAGGAAAACCAAACTTGAAATTTTTGGAAGGAAGTCAGGAGAGAAGTAATACAGTGAGTGTAGACAGCCATCTGTAAAACACAGTGGAGGCTCTGTCATGATTTACAACTACATTTCAGCCAGTGGTTCCAGTGCAGTAAAAGCATACATAAATAGAAAAACACAAAGTGAAAAACTGTGAGTCATGGATTAGTCCCCAGAGCCCGGACCTCAATGGTATAGAAGCAGTGTGGGATCATCTTGACAGATAAGAAAACGAAAGGCAGCTGACATCCAAAGAAGAGCTTTCAATTTTCAATGTCCTGACAAAATCTAATTTGATGACACCAGTTCATTTTTTTCCTTTCACGCTGGCATCAAGTCTTTAAAATGAACATGAATTACATGAGTTTCTACATGGGTTAGATTCCCAAAGAGATGGGATAACACCAAAGTGATTTAAACATGTATATTTTCATCTTTTATCACTGACGAGCACATACACATAATACCTTAACTACTGTAAGTCTGCCACCTTGTGGACAATAAGATACATTGTAGCCAATATTTGACCCTGAACATCATTTCATGGGCTTCACATATTTTTAATCATTGCTTTTTGTATCTAAATCTATGTATAATTATATATTTATAATTTCCTGTAGTTTTTTTAGTCACTGACTTTGTGACAATGCAACACTGGAAGATTTGCATTGTTGGTGCAAAGTTACTAGTAAAACAACAGCACTTATGTCTTTTTTCTTCACCGTGTAGGGTAAACTCACATCTGGAGCAAAAAGAGCAAGAAGTTGATGAACAGAGAAAAAAAGGATGTCATCGAAGGAAGAAAGACATGGATGGTTCGGGCAGTGATGATGATTACGATGATGATGAAGATGACTGTGAAGAGGAGGAAGATGAAAATTTAGACGAGGACTCTGCAGCAAAAAAGCCACAGAAAAAATCTGCCGTGCTGCCGGACCTGTCCCCAATCAATATTAAAGATTAAACACAATAAGAGTTCTTTCCAAACCTGTATGACAAATAGGATTTTTTGAGCGAAGTACAGTATCAGGTTTGTTCCAGAAGCTCTCTTAGATTAATTTATGCGAATAAGCCGATGCTGCCTGCTTGATGCAGAGCATGAAAAAGGAAATCAGGCGATGAAATGCACAAAAACTCCCAGATGACATCAGAGGGAACTATGTAATTTTTCTTTTTAATTGAGTCAGTGTTCTTTCTAAATAATCTTTAGTTCTGTAAATTGTTCAAACTGCCATAAATAACTTTTCATAGACTTTCATGCATTTTGCAATAAATCAAGCTGGTTATAATGTGTTTGCAGCCTTCAGCTTTATGGTGCTGTTGAGCACTTAGTACACCGAGAGATGTTCCTAATATTTTGGCTGTTGATGTTAATAGGTTTGGCTATTATAAACAGACTGAAATGTATCCAAGACACACTGTATACATTTTAGTTAGGTAGCACCAATTATTGCAGTTTTAAATTTTATTTTCTTTTGTTTTATTTGTGTTTAAATATTAAAATCTTCAGAATATCACCGATTCTTCTACAATGTACAATCACAAAAATGTAATACAGCAGTTTTTCCTCAGAATAACTTTAGAAACACTGAAAATCTTGATGTTGCTGAATTTGAAAGGAGGATATCTTGAACATTTTCATTACACTCTAAACTCACAAATTTTGAAAGGCACTTGGTGTGAGGAAAGCTAGAACCTCTACTACACCTTCAAACTTTTATCATATTCTATACAAATATTCACCACTGTCATCTGCTTTTTGTAGATACACTCACGAGACACTTTATTACGTATGTCTCGTCAGTACTGAGTTGGATACCCTTATGCTGGAAACATTCCTCAGAGATTTTGGTCCATACTGACCTGATGGCATCAGACAGTTGCTGCTGATTTTTCACCTGCTCATCTATGAGATGAATCTCCCATTTCACCACATCCCAGAGGTGCTCTACTGGATTGAAATCTGCTGATAAGTTAAGCCAATTTGAGTGCAGTGAACTCGTTATGTTCAAGAAACCAGTTTGTGAAGTGACTTGTTATCCTGCTGGAAGCAGCCATCAGAAGATTGATACGCTGCTGTCATAAAGGTTCGGATGTGGTCAGCAAAAAGACTCGGGTGCAAATTATATCCTCAGTGTCCTGTTTTTACAGGCACCCGGTGTGGACTTCTATTTCTGTAGGCCATCTGCTTCAAGGTTGAACATGTTGTGCGTTCAGAGATATCCTTCTGCATACCTCAGGTTGTAACAAGTTGTTATATGTTGCCTTCCTATCAGCTTGGTTTTGCAGGAAAATCCCAGCAGTAGTTTTTGGAACACTCAGACCAGCCTATCTGGGACCAACAACCATGCCACATTCAGAGTCACTTAAATCGACTTCCTTTCAGTTTCTAATGCTCGGTTTGAACATCAGCAAGTCGTCTTGACCATGTCTACATGCCTAAATTGAGTTGGTGTAATGTGATTGGCTGGTTAGATATTTGTCTTAACGAGTGGTTGCATTAACAAAATCCCTGGTAAGTTTGTTTGATGAGAACTGTTACACATACACTCATTTTTTTTTCTGCAGTGTGAAATCTTTAAGCAGACTTGTATACTTTCCTTTACTGAATAATCTGGAGTTACTTGAAAGCAGGTCCTTTTGTGTGTGCTGGCACCATCTAAAATTAACATGTGTTGTAATTTATCATGTGGGCTTCATACATTTAAAAGCATGTGGTGGTGTTTCAAATACTAATTCGTCATTAAAAAAACGAGTCATTGTAATAAAGGACAAGAGTGGGGTGACTACATCACTGAGCTCCAATGGTTCCCTTGAAAATTTGCATCACATGCCTTTGTTCTGCTTATACACTCATGACTGAAAATTAAAAAAAACAAAAAACATTTGATGCTGACACATTATTTTTTCCAAAGGGCTTCCAGAAATATATTAATAACTTTGGATGAGGTAACAGCATTATCATGAGACCCGCTGGTTTTCATTTAAGTTTAATGCAGTCCAAACCAACAGTGCATTTTACCTTCTTGAAGTTTATAATGTGCAATTGATTCTCTTGCAGGCTTCCAAATTATAAATATAAACCTATAGTTTAGCAAAATATTTTTGCTATTATTACTAATATATTACTTATTTTCCTTTTTATTTACGCTATTAATGCTTCATAATTTTCAATAACCAGTTGTTTATTACCTTGGTATTGAGAAAACAGTAGTAAATGGTGTTTAATGGGAGCAAAGCATCTACAGCCTTTGCCAAACATGTGGAAACTACAGTGGAAAAGAGGAACAGGTCATATCTTATATTGTTTAAAACACCTTTTTGTATGTTTGCATATAAAAGAAGGGATAGTTCAGATACTTTGGTGCACAATAAAGAACACATAGATCCACTTTTTAACCCTTACAGATGTGGTCAGAAGTTTGCATCCACCCATCATAGGCATGAATGTCGTGGTATTTTGGCCAGATGAGACAAATATTCAGCTGTCTGGCCACAATGACAAAAGAAATGTTTAGAGGACTAAAGGTGAGGCTTTCAAACTTAAGAATACTGTACCAGCTGTCAAGCATGGTGGTAGTAGTGTCATGCTCCTGGGCCATTTTGGTACCGGTGGTACCGTGTGCACAAAGTGGATTGAATAATGAAGAATAATGAAGAGGACCGTGACCCCAAGCACACATCAAAGTTGGTTTTAAAAATGGATAAAGCAGGCTAACATTAAACTTCTGGAATGGCCTTCCCAAAGTCCCGAACTCAACTCTATTGAAAATTTGTGGACTATGCCTAAAAGCTGAGTCTGTGCCAGGAAACCAATTTAAATGTACTCTGTCAAGATGAGTGATCGACTCTTCTTATGCCAGATACTTATTGATGGCTACCAAAAAGCATCTAGGTGAGATGCAGCTTACTAAATGACATTTAACCAAATATTTGTGGGGATGTATGTGTATAATTGAGCTTGTATTGTACTGTTGAAAATCTATAATAAATTCAAGTTTGTGCAACCAGTTCTTGCTTTAAAAAAAAGATGTATGTTGTACAATCATTCCACCCTGGAAAAGGAACAGTATTGATGAATGGCTGTAAACGTCTGTCCAGAGCTGTGGACTGATTGGGGTGGCTGTAGCTCTAGCAGGTCATCTACTGATGAAGGTTAGTGGTTCGACCCCTGGCTCCTCCGGTTTGCATGCCAAGTATCTTTGGGCAAGATACTAACCCCAAGTTGCTCTTCGATTCATCCATCGGAGTATAAATGTTAGCTAGGAAACACTAAAAGCTTAGAAGAAAGTGCTTGTGCGAATGGGTGAATGTGGCATGTTGTACAGCGCGCTTTGAGTACTCCGGGAGAGTAGAAAAGCGCTATATAAGAATCAGTCCATTTACCATTGATAGTTCTGTTTCTCGGGTCATGATATGTCTAATTAATATAACTTTTATATTCGCTGGAAATTATAGGCTGTATTTTTTTTTTAAATGAAAGACTCATTTGAAAGACTTTTTTTTCCACCTCTGATTGCTTATTCCCAAAAGCTGACTCGGTTTAATTAACTTAAATATTAAAATAAAGAAATAAAGCTTTGGTTTCATTTATTTATTTTACTTGACCAAAAATTGTTTGCTTTCTCTAAAATGAACTTGCACTGAAACATTTTTTTTATCTTTATACCTAAATTTGCGCAAGAGAAACAATGGAAAGTGCAAGCTGTTTCTGTCTTTTGCGCTGGTTTCTGAGTGGTCATATTTTTGTAACCTTGACCACTATAAAGTTTACTATTCAGCAGAAAGCAGTGACTCATGGATAACTTTGATACTTTGTATTACGCACCTCAGTTTAAGCCAGGACAACAAAAGCAAAACAGCAAATTCCTGCTTAAGCTTATCATATTATACGTTACACGTGTCATAACATCTAGACGGGACGATCCCGACATGCACACCCTGTCCTCTCATTGGCTGCTCACGATCTCTACTGTCAGGTGGTGTTTGGCACTGGCAGAGGACAAATACCCGACTCGATCCCGCTGTATCTCACTGCTGCACCGCGACTTACCTGGAGAAGATATGGCAAACTCCGACCGAGCCGGCACTGCAATAGCCTTCGTCTACAGGGGCACGTTTGTCCACTCGACTCAACAAACGGCGCTACAGATCCTGGAAGATGCGCTCCTGGGAGTGGATGCACAGGGAAAGGTTTGTGGAATTCCAGAATACATTGTTTGCGTTTTACATTTGATAAATATCTTGATGATTTTTAACTGATAAAAAGGGTATATCACGCAGGTTTCAGGGCGTAAATCTGGTATAATATGCTAGGCTATTTTAATTTTCTCATATAATTAGCTGTTGCTGAGCAACTTTGGCAGTATGGCCAACAGTAAACCCCCTGATACAGAACACCTAATACTATTATAAATAGACGCCTACAGTACACCTGCCTGATTACAACGTGTGTAATTTTTAAAAAAGAAAAAAAGAAAAACAAAAGATATACAACTTTTAATATGCATTTTCTTTATCCTCAGAAAATAATAGATTTTCGTCTCGTTTGTTGTGAACAAACGAATATGTTTGTAAACTGTTGATGAAAATACATTTTAAGCTAAACGTATTAAAAATATACACCTGTCCATTTTCTTACAAAGCCTCCCCCTAAGCTCTCAGCTCTCTTAGCTTACTTAATTACAAGCACCTTTCTGAATGTATGCTTTTAACCCCTGTCTGATTTCCATTCTGCGGTCAGATTGCTTTTATCGGGGAAGGCAAGGAGTCAGAAAAACTGTCCCAGACCTTTGAATTCAAGACATCTGACATCACTCAGCTGGCACAACAGTAAGTTTATTATATAATCTTGATGTGACTTTAGTAAGTCAGAGATTTTTTTGTGTTACAGTTTCACACATATAGATATAAAGAAAAGGGATGGATGGATAGATGGATGCTCATCTTTCCATTGGAAGAAAGTGATTTCTTTCATAGGTCATAAAGCAATTTTGGGGCTTGCTTCATTCTAGTGAGTTCTTCATGCCAGGACTTGTAGATACCCACATCCATGCATCACAGTACAGCTACGCTGGCACAGCATTGGACATGCCATTACTGCAGTGGCTTAATGCTTACACCTTTCCTGTGGAGTCACACTTCAGGGACTTGGAGTTTGCCCGCAAGGTTTACACTCAAATAGTGGTGAGTTTGCCAGCATCAAGAGATAAGTGACTTTGGACACTTATTTCTTGATGTCAAACTTTGAACATTTGCATCAGTGAAAAGTTGTTGATTAAAGACATTCGACAAGCCAAAAAAGAGATCGGATTGTGACCCAGCCTGTGAGTTAAGGGTCTCAGCAGTGTTGATTTGGTCTTACTCCTGTGATATGATCCCTGTGCTTTACAGAGAAGAACGCTGAGAAATGGAACAACGACTGCATGTTACTTTGCTACGATTCATACCGAAGCCTCTCTGTTGCTGGGCCACATTGCAAGTAAGATGTCTTATACTAAAACACATGCGCAAACACACACTTTGAGCTGAATGTTTATATTGAAGCATTACAGTAGGCCTCTTAATTTAAAAAAAAAAATATCTATCACATTTGTTTTTTATGTGTAATAAGCTACAATGATATTTTTAAATTTCCCATAGTTTAAGATGACAAGATAAGGAAGATGGACTTTACTGAAGGCTGTGCTGATAATATAAAAGTGACTAAAAATCATCAGAATACTAGTTTGGCTCACTTCTATACAATCATCGTCATGTGCAGTATGTTATGATACTTTCTTTGACTGAGAATCAGTTATTTAAAAAGATTTTCTTGCCTTTCTTCACTCCAATGATGTGTCATAAACACTGCAAAGAAATGGTCCTTCACCTTTATACCCTAGCTTTATCTTGTTCCTGTCATATTATGTAACACTGAACACACACGCACATGAATTTGTAATGATGTAACCCTAACCCATCAAACCCTGCTATTGGCAGCTTTACAGAGTAATTTTGTGCAATCGGAGGCATTGAACCCTTAACTTTGTCCTGCTCTGGGTAGCTGTTCCTAGAGAACTGTTGAACAGAGGCATATGCTTGTGTATATGCACGTTGGAGTATTTCCAAACCGTATATTTAACACGAATAAAGCTTAAGAATATACTTGCAACAAACCAATTTGTTCAGTCGAGGTTCAAGCTCGGATACAGCGATATAGTTTTCTGACAGATCAGACACAAAATATTTTATCATAGTTGGACCACATAATCTTAGAGTTTTAAAACCACACCTGACAACAGAGGTGTAGATCTGAGATTTGTAGTGACTAACTTATCAAGCTACACCCTAAAGCATACCACAATGTGTAATATAGTTCTCTGTAAATGAAAGGGCCATTTATTAAAAGCACATCATGTTGTATTGTATGGGCTTGGAACTTGTGATCAAGACCATAAACAAACTACGAAAATGTTTACTGAGGTCATATATCAAGTGAGCAGTAGGGTCATTATCCCATAGAAGTCATTCGCTTCACTTTACAGAGAGAAATTTTTCCATCTTGTATACACAGATAATAAACAAGCACAGACTAGACACACCTAGAAAGCTTAAATCACATGTGTGGGCATGTTTATAGACGAAAAATAATGCAGCTGTCTAACGATGGGATGGAAAAGAAAGTGCAGTTTTTCAACTGACTTACATCTAAACTTCTGTAACATAATCACCTGAGGATTTTGCAGCACAATAATCTGTTTAACAAAGCATTTTTTTTTAATGGTTGCAAACAGTACATCTCTGGTATAAACTCAGCCTGGTAGCACGAGTATTCCACCTGGACTTTTTCAAAGCATATCACAACGGGAAACACACCTGTGTACCTAATTATTTCACTTAGCTGCCTCCGTATCAGGCCTCTGGTGTTGTGCTAACTGAACGACGGATCTGAGCCATCGTTAATCCTATCAAAACAAAAAGCCATAATATCGCAAGCAGTTCCTCCTGAACCTGTTTAGCACTAAAATGCATTAACCTCAACATTACACAATATATACTTAGCAAATGACTCTGCATGCATTCATATCAGATGACTGGCATAAGGAGTTAGAAGAGGATTTTACTCTGACGTGTGTAAGGCCTGTAATGAAATGTCAAGGTCAAAGGGATGCGCATACAGGTGACATTACGGAGGCTGTTTATTATGTGTGAGCATCACAACTGCGCAAATACTCTTCATTTCATATGAAGTGACAATGACTGACCTTTGTCCTCAAAAATCAAATTAAATCAAATACTCAGCAACAGCTTTGAATGGATTAATGTTTACTTATGTTCCTGTTTACTCACTGATGCCTTTCTTGCAGATAACTTTGGACAGCGTGCTTTGGTTGGCAAGGTGTGCATGGACAGGAACGATTGTGTGAAACATTACAAAGAGACCTTGCAGGACTCTCAAGACGAGACCTGTCGGTGGGTATTAAATGCTTAATACCGTATAGCAGATCTTGTGTTACAATGTTCTTTCAGTGTAAAGATATTCCATGACAGAACAAGTTTAGTTACTTTGTAATTATTCAATCTGGATCATAAAAGAGGCATTTAAGTTTTAAGCCTTTATGTCTGAGACCCTGATACAGATTTTTTCGGACTGATGCCAAATGTGTTACAGATCAAACGCATGTAAAAATATATTTTTTTATGTGGGAGTTAATCTGATATCATAGACAGAAATGTCAACACTACATGGAAAAAGAAAAAAACTTTTTCATTAGTGAAAAAGTAGTAAAAAAAAAAAGAAGAAGAACTGATGGTATCACTTGTTTAGTTGCAGTTGTGGTCAAAAGTTAACATAAAATCATGGGCATTGCTTATAATGATTTCTTTGAACTGATTGTTTTCGGTGGTGGAATGATTGTACAGCATGCATCTTTAATAAGTGTAAAAACAAAGAATAAAGTTCCTGTGTTTCCTGGCACAGACTGTGCTTTTAAGCTTAGTCCACAAATTCTCAATAGGGTTGAGCTTGGAGCTTTTGGAGCTTAATGTTAGCCTGCTTTGTCCATTTCCAAAGCCAGTTTTGATGGGTGTTTGGGTTCTATTGGATCCTATTGGAAAAATCATTTGTTGCTTTCATGAATTCCCCAATTAGCAATAGCATCTCAATGCTCAATTTCAAAGCACAAAGAAACAGAAAAAAAAAGACTAAAAATAAGACTCTAATTCCACTTAGGCTCTTTCACAGAATTAGAAATTTAAGGTCCCAATTTAATAAAATCACACATGAAAACAAAATACATAACATTAAATCGCATAAATATGCCAGTCGTGCTTCAGTAACCGTGATTACCAGCAGATCTGTTCTGAGCACAAGTTTCAATTGCAAAAATAGATGATTTTTGATATGGGTGAACGTATCTGCCAAAGATAAATAAACTACATTGTTATTTTGCTCTCTGAAGGTTCATTAAAGAGCTCCTGAAGAAAAAGGTAAGATTCTTTAATACAATAAACAGGACTTTTCAATGATATTAGAAAAAAAAGACGTTTTCTGATTGTCCGTCTCTCCTTACCTCCTCTGAGGGCAGTACCCTTTAGTGAAGCCTGTGGTGACTCCCCGTTTCGCTCCATCCTGCACAGGAGAGTTGCTCGAGCAGCTGGGAGAAATCGCTAAAAATAACGACCTGCACATTCAGGTGAGTCAAACTAGGCTATGTCTGCAGGAGACTTTTATTCCAAAGAGACAATGTGAGTTAAAATGCACACATACATGTATGACATAATGCAGCAACTGTGCTGCCACTCAATCTGAATGCTAGAGTTTTTGTCAGAGGTTTTCTTAAGCTATAACTTGAACATCTGATGTGTTTTTTATTGTCAGAGTCATATCAGTGAAACTCTCGAGGAAGTAAAGCTTGTAAAGGAACTGTTTCCTGAATCAACGTCTTATGCAGATGTCTATCGCAAACACAACCTGCTCACTGACAAGGTTAGTACACCCCTGCCTGCACGTTAGTACACCCCTGCCTGCACGTTAGTACACCCCTGCCTGCACACGGTCAGACATTTTTGCACAAAACATTATATAAGTACTTACAACCACTGACACTATTAGTGATGGGGTGATTCACAGACAGTGATGGCCCACGGGTGCCACCTCAGTGATGAAGAGTTGGCTCTGTTCAGAGAGACTGGAGCCTCTTTGTCCCACTGTCCCAATTCCAACTTTTCGTAAGTACTTTACGGTTTCTAGAACCATATCTGACCAAGTGCCATGAAGCAAGGTCCATGAAGTTTTACATAATGAACACAGTTTGATTGTCATCTCTCCCTCTCTCTCTCTTTCACCGTCTATCCAGGTTGTGCAGTGGAGTGTTAAATGTCCGCAACGTCCTGAAACACAAAGTGAAGTTGGGGCTGGGAACAGGTGGGAGAGCAGAGCAAGCGTGAACACAGTTTTAATTTTGCAAACACACCAATTCTTCACACCATAAGGAAGTAATAAAATGATGTGTGATGATTAAGATTTTGTAAACTCTGGCCCACACTAGTGCACATTGTTATCAATTAACTAAATCTTCAGCAACAATCATTTTAAAGTTTTATTTAGGCCGGACAACTGGGAGGTTCAGTATCCAGGTCAGCTTAAAGGTGTAAAGTTGATAAAACATTTGATTTAATAGTTGCTTTTGTGGTACCACGAGGTGGTGGGGAATAATAAGGAAAAGAGCTAGGGATCAGTGATGTCACACACACATTAGAATGGCGCCGCAGCAAATGGGAGCTCAAAAGCTTTTACGATTATAGGGAAAACCGACAACGCCACCCCGGGAATTTCACCCAGAGAATATTTAGTTTGAAATTATGCTAATTATCAAGAAGGTACTCTGGTCCATTATACTTAAGACAGAAAAAGGGCCTCCTTCCAGTGATGTAACACAAAGACAAGAATCTATGAATCAAACAATCATTCAGAAACCAAATATACAAACACAAACACATACAAACTGCTCTAATAATAATAATAATAATTCAATACATTAAATGCACATTAACAGGCTTCCATATATTGCACAGACCGCTCAAATGCTATTCTAAATATTTTGGGTCACTGCAGAAATCCAAGTCAGTTGTGTTTGAAACAAAAAGCCAACTCTTAAGTCAATTAATGCCCAGCCAGTTACTGAAATGGTCAGAAGAAAAACCAAAAGAAAGAAAGCAAAGCAAAGCAGAAAGGCAAAGTAGAAAGGCAGGCCCAGACTTCCTGTAATGCATCGTAAAATTAGCATATACAGTGAAAAGACGATTATGACAGAAGTAACGCTAAGTTTGTAACAAATCAAAGTTGCATACCGATCAAACGGAGTTACCCAATTCACAAAGTGGCCAATAGGAGGCTTCTGCAGCTCTTATAAACACACCTGTTTACTACCAAGTAGAATAATAAATATACGGCACAAAATAAAAACATACCAGCAAATGATGGAAGGTTTCAGAGGATATGATAAGATAAGATGATCTCTACAAAAACACAAGCAGCACCAATCAACAAAAATGTAGACAATTCAGACTGAGGCAGGGGCAACATGTGCATGACTCCTACCTTTCACAGCTAGGGAAGTCAGGTGACCGAAGGTCCAGGTGAGCGAGTCAGGGATGCTCAGATTGCAGTCACTATCTATAGTAGCATCATATAACGTGACTGGCCACCAACCAGTGATTAGCAAAGCAATATGAAAATATTTCACACATCGGAAAGCTAGACAAAGCAAGTGCCTGCTTTTCATATTTTTTCATTGCCCTGTCCTGTCCGTGTCTGTGGTGGTGTACCAGATGTGGCCGGAGGCTACTCCGCCTCTATGCTCGATGCCGTGAGGAGAGCTCTGGATGCATCTAAAGTCTTGACCATCCAGGACCCAAAATACAAAACGCTCAGTTTTGAGGAGGTGTTCAGAATAGCCACATTGGGAGGCATTCAGGGTAAGCCATTCAAAACTAGACGTTCTGTAGTAACTATTATGATTAGCACTATTATGATGACAGATGTAGTAGTAGACATGTGCTCAGTAACTATGCAGTCATATATCTTATCTTTTTGCTGAACTAACTGTCCCTACACTAAGAAACTTTCAGTTTTACAGGAAAATGGAGCATAGAACATTTTATTTATGATGTCTGTCTTTCTGTAGCCTTGTCCTTAGATGACCAAACAGGGAACTTTGAAGTTGGCAAAGACTTTGATGCCCTTAGGATTAATGTAGCTGCTGAGGGTGGGCCTATCGACCTCATCCAGGACGAGAAACCAAAGGTTGGTCTAAATCAGTTGAAATAAATGAATTAAAGCAAAGCAAACTAACAAAATAAACTCTAATTGGAGTCTCACAGTAATCTATAATATCTTGAATTTCAGATTCTTTTGGAAAAATTCTTGAATTTGGGTGAGTGTCACTTTCTTTTTGCTCCAGAAAATCTCAGTTTAATGTGACTTTGATGTGTTACAAGCCGTTTGCTTTATGCTTATCTCACTTTCTTTTTCTGTGTCAGGTGATGATCGTAACATCGTGGAGGTGTTTGTAGCTGGCAGGAAGGTGGTGCCGATCACAGAGCCAAAAGAAGAATAAATACAACTGTACCTGTCTCACAGCCTAAAATACAGGTCCAGGATATCCAACACGATAACAATCAGAAATGCCCTGTGCCTGCAAAACAGACAAAATTGAATTAATCAGAGCATAAAACAGAGACTGTATTTCAATTCACACAAGTCCAGTGGTCACCTGAGCTGGAATACAGTCTGCTGCATGAGTCTTTAAACATAACTGCTACGTTGTAAAACGGATAATAAGGGATTTAATAACTGAACTTTGCACTTTTTAGACAACTGTTGCCAGTAGTGAGCCAGGTGTGTGCCATTTTTGCCTACTACTAATGCACCACCACTCTCTGATTAACAAAGCACTTTTTTAAATATCCCCTTTGTTCACAAAGACATCGTGCTTATTATTTAAACTTCTTTCTTAAACTTGTTTTTTTTTTCTTTAAATCCTGCTGAAGTTTTAAATAATAGTTTTCTACTGCAGGTTGATATTTCAGTGTCACAATTGTCCACAAAGTTTCGTGCTAGTGATGTAAAGCTGCTCAGTGTGCCACTGGAGTGCCTGACCTGATTATCTTCAGTGGTTGATGCTCCAATTTTTAATGCTTGTGCAGCTAAAGCACCCTTTGTGATCCAAAGACTGGAACTGACTCGACTTCTGATTATAAAATACCAAATAGCACATGATTGTACAACCCCAATTCCAAAAATCCTAAAAAAAAAAAAAAAAAAGTTTGAACAGGGCCATGTTTGTAGCACTGTGCAGCATCCCCTCTTCTTTTAACAGCAATCCATAAACATTTAGGAAGTGAGGAGACCAATTTCTGGACTTTTTGAGGAGGAATGTTGTCATATATTGGCCTGATATAGCATTGTAGCTCCTCAACAGTCCTGGGTCTTCTTTGCTGTATTTTCCACTTCATGATATGCCTGGACTGCAGGCAGGCCAGCACCCAGACTCTTCTACTATGAAGCCATGCTGTTGTAAGGGCTATGCGGTTTAGCATTGAACGTGTTTCTGAGCCCATGCACTGATTTCCATGACAGAGTCGAGCTTGTTTTCAGTGCAGTACTGCCCGAGGGCCCGAACATCACATGCTGATTTTCAGCCTTGTCCTTGCACACAGAGATTTCTCCAGATTCTCTGAATCTTTTGATGATATCATGTACTGTATGAGATAAGATGACTGTGAAGAATGTGATGAGATATTCACAGTCTCCCCAGTTTTATGTTAAGGAACATTACTCTGAAATTGCTCCACAATTTGTGGGTGCAGGTTTTTGCAGATTGGTGAATCTCTGCCCATCTGTACTTTACGAAACTCTGCCTCTCTGAGATGCTTTTTGTAATTAGATGTTTCTCCGGCTGTTTCTTTTTAGTCCCACTTACTTTTCCAGTCTTTTCTTGTCCTCTGCTAACCGTTTTGAGGGGTGCTGCTGACGTCATATTTAAAATTAACCAATATTTTTTCTTCATAAAATGTTACATTTTCTCATTTTAAACATTTGATATGTTTTCTGTTTTTTATTGTGAATTAAATATGGGTTTTTACACAGAGTCCCATCTTTTTGGAACTGGGGTTGTGCTGTTTAATAGAAAGCTCTTGACTGAGGTCTAACATTTTAAACCGTGGGACTTTTTCTACATATAAGGTATGAAAACATTTCCAAAATTCTTTTATTACTAACACTTGCCTGGTGGTCATAAAAACCCATAGTCAGCTTTAATTCACTGAGAATATTTTCAGTGTGTCAGTACTGCCAGTTATAGCTCAAACAGACTATGTATAGGTTACTGTTACAAACTTTTTCAGCTGTTAGGGAATGGAGAAAATAATAATGTGCACTTGTTGCTGAATATGTGTTAGCTTTAATACTTGTATTTAAGACAAGTCTAATTTTTTATCGCACTGTAATAAAAGTCAAGTCTTGCACACTTGCTCGTTTTTGATATGTGACATCATCTGTGATTGAAATAAAGAATGAAGCAAAGATTGTATTGATTTGTTTTATTCTTTTGATATTTCATTTGCAGTTATCAACTTCTTTTTTGTGGAATAACAAAATACACACTAGCCCTTCTTTCCAGCTAAACAGGCAGCTTACACATCCTTCAATTAGCAATTTTTTACCCTCTGGACAAGACAGCCTGGAGACACGAAGCTGGCTGTAGTGGCATGTCCTACTGACATTAAGGCTTCTTCTCCTTTTTAAATTGTCCCGTAAAACAGTTTACTGAAGAGAAGATGTCACGCTACATTTCACAGCCACTAGTGGGAGAAACGGTAGACTGAACAGTTAAAGCACCTTTATCTGAAAAAAGTGCTTAGGATAAGATAAAATGCAAAAAAAACACACAAAAAACCCACCCAGAAACAGCATTTTTATTTTACCCATTGTAAACATACAACTAAACAGCAATACAATACAATTAACCTGATCAGGCGGTGTTGTGTCATTTGTGAATGATTTGTTGAAAAGAGCAAAAATCTTTCAGCCCGCAAACTGAGCGACTTTCTTCAACTGAGCTAACAGCTGCAAGCAAAGTAGCAGAGATGCTCTCACATGCCTCACCCTCAAGTTAAAAAAGTTCACGTCTAAAAAAAGACATCTATTCAACTTAGTTTCACTTCAGATTTTTCATTTGGTTGTCTGCGCTCCTCCCACAGTGCCGCTGTGTCTCTAAACCAAATGGAATATTTCCCAGAGTCAGAACGAGTCTGAAGGAGACTTTTTCCTGCTATACATGTAAAAGGGAAACTTTGGATGGTCCTGATTCTCCAGAGAGTTTCACAGGTTTATGTGTGAAAAAGACTTTAGTGACTGTTTTGAACGGTGCATGCTCAAGTGTCCTGTTCATGGCTTAAACTGGCACAATTAGTTCGATTGATTTTTTTTTTTTTAAGTGCCAAACTGAAGATCAGGTGAAAGGATTTAAAAGCCTATGAAATGATTGATTAACAGCAACAGTCCTTAATGTTAATTGAAATAAATGTATAACCTCCTGTTGACTAATCCATGAGGTACACCAGTGAACACGGAAGCCCAGTTGCCCAAATTGTTTAAACAGATTGAACGCCCAGAATTACAGCTCACAGCCATAACACCTGAGCACACCTGATCTCATCAATCTGATCTCAGGCTCTAGCTGACCATTCAAAGTGCTTTTTACTACAAGACTCAGTCACCCAGTCACACACACGTTCATACAAGTGCTTTTTTTTCTATGCCTAAGTGCACACACAGTCAGGTAAAAGTGCTTAGGTATATAGATAAAAGATATACATATGAACATATGTGGTTGTGTGAATGAGACTTGTAGCAGAAAGCTTTTGAGTGCTCACATTGTGTAGAAAGACAAGCGAAAGTCCAATTATTTATCTTAATTGCCTACATCAGTATTTACTCTTCTCAATCGTAGACTGAGTCCTACGATTGTCTTGCTGCACCATCGTGTGGTACAAAGTGGTATTACATAAAAGAATTCGTATTTTGCGTCATCGCATTGCATTCTGTTGACAGCATAAGTAAATGTCGGAAGGTTGTTAACCCTTTTAATTAACAGTAAGTATCTTAAACACAGTTCAAGATTAATTGATAAGATTCACGGATATCAGCATTTAAAGTTACTTTACAAATACATAATTAAGACTTTTCCTGAGAGTAATACAGAAGGCCTTAATAAACGATTAATATTACATTCATAAACAAGTTGCTTTCAGATAAGATAATAAAAGTGATAGGAATCAGTTAATTTGCATTTATAACGAGTTTTTTTCCCCGAAACTTCACATTGACCTAGAACATAGCTTGACATTCAGTGACAAGCCCTACCGAGTTACCAGGTACGTCTCTAGCACTGCTTTGTTTCCGCTTTACTTTCAGACCGGGGAGGTTTACATTTGTTTCACTTGAGTCAGGCAGCCTGACGCGGAGTGCCCCTGGGAGACAAAACTCAGGGAAAAATGTTCCACGTCAGCAGTATCCAGTCAGGAAGTGTTGAAAGCGTCAGAGCAAGGTACAACTGTGCTTTGTTTTCGCATAACGACAAGACAGCACACAGTGTATAATCTGCCAGGTATGTGTCAGTGCTCTGGAAACTATTCTAAACAATGCATTCTGCTCCTTTCAATCTTTCCGTTACTACAAAGGCGAGTTGGTTAGACATCAGCACTGATAGTTAACAGTTTACTGTAGCTTGGTAACCCAGCCACCCTCTCATTCACACACGAACACCAAAAGTAGTTTATTAACATCAAATAGTATGTTTTTATGTTTAGATGTGAACACTGATCTGTGAGAGGAGGGGGTGTGCACCGTGTCAGCTTTATATGTGCTGTACTTTTTTCTTTCTTTACATTTGTTGGTAAAATTACTTAAATCCTAATGACACCATTCAAATTACATAAGACTTGAAACTCCTTATCAACATTATGACTTTATAAAAGAAAGCAATGTCTACTTTTAACCCTTCATCACTTGTTGCATTTGACCACTTCAGCCCTGAAGTCAGTTGAAATCCCGCAATGCCCCTGTTTCGGGCTTTGGCTGAACGTGGTGGGGCGAAGGCTAGACCTGGGCGCAGGAGGCAGAGAACCGGAGACTGCTGGAGGACAGATGAAGATGGTCCGGTCCTTTCACTGAGACAGCTGTCTCTGCTAAGCCTTGCTGACAACATGAAAGAAGTGTGGGTGAAAGACTATACTGATAACTACCTGGATCAGTATTCATTCAGATACATCATGGGGCCTTTCAACTTACTCAGTGAGTTAATGAGGGTCTAATGAAAAGATGATAACAGAAGAAATCAAAAAAGCAGCAGCACAGATTTGACTAAATCACTATAAGTGATCCCCCGCTGTACGTGTCTTACTGATATCTCTGTTGCTGTTTCTTTTTCTACTCTTCAACTCTGCCTGTAGCCAGTGAGCTTGTTGAGGAGCTGACGTGCCTGCTGTGCAGCAGAAAGCAGTTGTCCCGGGCGGCCCTCCACCTCCTGTTGGTGCCCCAGCTTCGAAGTCTGTCTCTGGAAAGTTGTCCTGCTTTGGTCACCCTGGGCCTCTGCACTCATATTGCTGCACGCTGCCAGGTTAGAGAGAAACCACCGCTTCCATGTCCATGTCTCATCTCTTACTGCACATGCAATTTATGGCTAATGGTTTATGACTACTTCTGAAGCTATAGACATTTTTCATATATTTATATTTTATATAAAGGAGACATTTTCCTTCCTGCATTAAATATCTATATATGTTACAGTTTCATGAGTTGTTTTTTTATTCTGGAAATGAACAGCTCGTAAAATGAAAATTAAGACCCTGTTCACACATATTTTTAAAATATGTTTTGGGCAATCAGATCGCCATCGTCAAGATGCACTGTGCAGTCAGTAATATAATCTAAACATGAGTGTTGAGCTGGACACCATGTGGAGGGTCATGATGGATGCAGCTGTAAACTGCAGTGTGTCTGGGCTGACTGCATGTGATTCAGTACCCAAAGACTCATTTTAAACCAGTTGCTAAGAGGGTGCTAGATATTTGGTAATGTAAACCCACTGCAATTACACTAGAAAGTAGAAAATTCATACAAATTATTTAAATATTTCTCTGTTTCTCCTGATTATTTATTGTGAGTCTGAACTTTCTGTGTTTTTGTCTCAGGATTTGAGGAGTCTGGATTTGTCTGGAGCCCAGCAGCTACCTTCAAAGGTCATTTCCGAAACCCTCCACGGCCTTCCTGTTTTGCGCTCCCTCTCTCTGGCTGGCATGTCCTGTGACAAAAATGTAATCAGAACAATTGCTCAGCGTTGCCGTGTGTTGCGGCATCTAGATGTATCCCGCTGTCATTTGCTTTCCCCAGGTGCATTGCTTCCTCTTGGAGGTGGGGCTTTCTGTTCATCCTCAGGCAGTCCCTCTAAATCTCAGTGTTCTGTTTCCACTTCCTGCTCTGATCTGTCCTTATCCTTTCCTGCGGCCCTGGCTCCTCTTTCCCTCAGCAGTCTGCTGGCTCTGGATATTGGGTTTGGGCTACAAGAGGAAGACCCTGTGGCTGCTGCAGCCTACCTCCTTCTCTCTCTCCCCTCCCTAGAAAGAGTGGCCGTGGAGGGCATAGAAAAGGCCTGCTGCCTCATCGAGCAGAGAGAGTTCAGCCTGGCAGACGAGTTTACAAGCAGGGAAGGAGTTGCCAAGCTGGAAGAGGTTTGGCAGGAGAGAAGGGACAAGGAGGGCATGAATAATTTGAGAATGAGGAGAGAAAAAACAGTAGTGGATAGAGAAAATGAGGATGAAGAGGAGGAGGGGATATCATGGGAGGAGTATAGGAGTGGGAGTGAGGAAGATACAAGTAGAGATGAAGGGCTGTCTTGCTCTCAGAGGCAGTCAGGGCGAAAAAGGACACATCTGTCACAGTCAGACTTTGTCCTGAAACTGAAGGATGTTAAAGGCTTAACCTTTGACTCTCTGGACAGTTTAGGCCGTTTATGTCCAGGCATTTGCTCCATGTCTGTGAGTGTTGACAGTAATGAAAACACTAGAGGAGGAAGCAAGGTATCTCTTTTAGCTGCGGGCCTCAAGGCCTGGTCGGGACAGCTGCAGAGGCTCTCGGTCCAATTCCCAGGAAATCTGGACAACCTCCTTCCCGCTCTGTTAGTTGCAGGGTCCTCTCTGATTTCTCTTACACTTGAAGGGGTGAAAACCAACTCCTACACGAGACTGCTGCCAGTCATCAGGGCCTGTCCCAGACTCAGAGACCTGCTCATTTCTGCTGAGCCTCCTCCCTCGTTCCTACAAATAGAACATGAGGAGGAACAACAGGACAATGGAGATCTTCCACATCTGCCTAACCTTTGCTCTCTCACACTCAGGTAAGGTTACTGCTGAGGTACTATTTATGGTATACCAGGAAGTATTGCCCTTCAGTAAAGATTCCACACTGCTGACATTATTTGTCGGTAGTTTCTTTGTGTGTACTTGTAGTAGGCTGCTCATAATGATGTTTCACATCCAGCTAACATTTAATTATGCCATTAAAGGAAAATCAAAATAGTCTATTTTTGCTGCCAAGCTTAAGAGGCCCTGTTGTACAGATAACACTGGCCTTTATAGTGTTCATATTCTTCTTCTTAAGCTTTTTTTTCTGCCTCAGGAGCATCCATCTGTATTGTGGCATATAACAAAATAAAGTGGGAGGAAATAATTCTTTGAAACTTAAGAAATGTTTGTAGCCTTACCAGAGGCCAGGAAAATTATATTTTGATAAGTAGGCAAGACTTTGGCAATCTATCAAAGATTTTTCCTCATCTTCTTTGTCTCTCCCTGAAGTTTCTCCTATGAGCACAGCCAAATAAAGCCTGCCATGTTCTGGATGTCCCTGAAGACGGTGCTCAGGTGTCTCCTGATCGGTTCCCCTTTACTGGAGAAGCTCTCACTGGTCTCCCTCCCATGCCCCTTGGACTACATTTTACAGAGTGTGCTATGCACAGAGAACTATGAGCCGTGTGCTTCTGCAGAATCCACAGGCTCCCCTCTCGTGCCGCTCGGACGGGTACGCTACGTTGACCTGCAGCGGACAGACGTGACGATTACAACGGTGAAGAGTTTATTACAGCAGAGCAAGAGACTGAAGTATGTGGACGTGAGTTGCTGCTGGCAAATTAGTTACTCCGAGTGGCTGGCCTGCAAGACGTGCAGTAATGTTCAAATTGTCTGGGCATAATGAAGAGATTACCAGCTGATTCACATACAGCAAATAAAACTCCTGTGCACCATTTATAGTGTGAGGTTCTACTACAGCTCTACAAGCTTTGGCAGGTTATCACAGGTTATTTTTGCACTGAGAGAACATATTAAAGTAACACTCGATGACTTGTCTTATATAAAAACGTGGGAGTTATTACAGTAACTTGGATACGTCCGAAAATGTGCTGTATAATTTATACCATGTTTTAAATAATTCGTCATGCTCTTTTTATTATGTTTTTCAAACTTATTGGATAGTTAATATTTAATGTATGTGTCTTTTCAGTAAGCTATAAATCTTATATTAAAGACACGTGAAAACTTGGATTTTTGTATGACTTGTGATTTTATATCCACTATCACTCCACTGCACATGTCCAAACCATCTCAGCCTTGCCTCTCTACCTTTGTCTCCAACCCGCTTAGCCTGTGCTGTCCCTCTGATGTACTCATTTCTAATCCTGTCAATTCTGGTCACTTCCAATGAAAACATCTTAGTGCAAACATCTCCAAACCACACATCATAGCAGATCTCGCTACCATCTTGTAAATCTTCCCTTTCACTCTTGCTGTTGCCTTTCTGTTATAAATCACCCCTGACACGCCACACTGCCTGTGCTCTCTTCTTCACCTCTCTCCCATTGCTTTGGATGTTGGACCCCAAGTAATTAAACTCGTCCTCCTACCTCTTGCATCTTTAACTGTCTTCATTTCTACATTTCCACATCTGTCCTTAATCAGCTTAACCTGTTGCACATTCTTCCCTGCATGATCTCTCTGCCTGTCAGTCAATAAAAGTCCTTTTCCTTGCCCTGGTGTCCATCTTTGCGCGCAACTCAGTATAAACCTTTGACATCTCTCTCTTCGACTATCCCACTTTTTCTTTCCTTACCTCTTCTTTAAACACGATGATTTCACATCACCTGGGGACCTTTTTCTTACCTAATTCCAGGAAGTAGGTGGCGGTATTGCACAATAATCCCTACATTAGAGGTGGAAGAAGAAAAAACAAGACGGGCGGCTGTCTGCGCACAGGCTTCCGATCCGGGCTACGCGGAGATAAAAATCAATCACCACGTCGCGACTACCACGTCACTCACCGGACTCCTTCTCGTAGCTTTACGTTAGTTAGCCAGAGGTTAGCATCTGGCTACTAATAAATGCCACATTTTCAAGAAAGGGGGGAATTTTCACACCTTTCCTAGTAAGTAATAAACCGGCTAGGAGCTGTGAACACGTAACATTCCCGGTTTTACAGTGACGATCAGTAAAAATGCGCAAAAATAGGATCATTTAGCTCAAACGAAACGTCTGAAATGCAAAAGTTAGGTCGTGTTACTGCTTATCTGCTTTCCTTTTAAAAGCAGTGCTTCTTCTGTTTGGCTAATGTGTGTCTGTAGTTTAAATACGTTGCCTTTACAGCGAGAATATGCTGCATGTCCTGTGTCGTACCGGCTCTCCAGGCCTTCTTGATAAAAGAGCTATAGTTCCCCGCAAAATAAAATGTGATAACTGTTAATTTATACCATTGCCCCCTAAAAGGTCACGATGATAAATGAAGACTTCAGGACGTGTGGAACAAGGCAGATATTCCTCTTCCAGCTTTATGCTTTATAGTAATAAGTAAAGCAACAAGTAGAAGAAATGTCCATCATGGGAAGGTTGGTTTCTCCTCGTACGCCTTTAACATATCTGTGACGTTTCATACTTTGCTGAGGCTCTCTTGTGTTTTGTCGACAGGATCAGCTTTTCGTGCCTTTTCCCAGCTTCGTGGCACTTCAGCCTCTCATCGCAGGTTCTTCCTCGGCTCATGATACCATCAGTCAGACAGCTGCTCTTCATTGGTCTGGTGGTCTGCCTCATAGGGCTGCTCTACCTGCTGCTTGTTGCTGGAAAGGGGCACGTCAGCTGGATCACAAAGGAAAATCACTTCCACAGGTTTTACACAACTACTATCCAGTTGCAGATGTCCTAGTAAACACGGGAAGCATCATTTCTAACTTTTACAATTCTATATTGTTCAACAGGCACTTAGCAAGGGTCACTGATATCGACGCAACAGATACAACCAACCCCAACCTGAACTACGGTCTGGTAGTGGACTGTGGCAGCAGTGGCTCCAGGGTGTTTGTGTACTGCTGGCCCCGGCACAACGGTAATCCCCACGAACTGCTGGACATCCGGCAAATGCGAGATCAGAACCGCAAGCCAGTGGTCATGAAGATCAAGCCAGGTGAGATGCCCAGCGTTTGGCTCAAACGGTTATCACAATATTATTTGGTGATGCGCGCATTTCCACATCTTGTACTGCCTTTTCTTTACCCGCTGCAATCCAATCTGTGTTTTCCTTCAGGTATTTCCGAATTGGCTAAAACACCAGAGAAAGCCAGCGATTATATATACCCACTGCTGAGCTTTGCAGCCCAACACATCCCCAAACACAAGCACCAGGAAACACCCTTGTATGTCCTGTGCACAGCTGGAATGAGAATCCTACCTGAAAGGTAAATTTAACCCCAATAAGAATAGAATCGTGAACTATAAATCTGTTCACACCTGAGCTGACTTGAGTTAAAGTTAAAAAGCAAAGTTTTTGTTATTTTGTTTGTTTGATTTCAGTCAACAGGAAGCACTTCTGGAGGATCTGCGCACAGATATCCCAGTCCACTTCAACTTCCTCTTCTCGGATTCCCACGTGGAAGTGATTTCTGGAAAACAAGAAGGTACATAAATGGAAACGTAATTTGAATTTGTCTATTTCAAAGGGACAGTGCATGTAAATGAACAAATCAGTGTAAATATGTAGTTCCTGGCAGGTCAGACAAAAACAATAAATAAGAAATTTAACACACCATCAGACAATGTACAAAAATCTAGTCCCGGCAACAAGTACTTAAAATTACAACATGAAATTTCGTAGTACAGAATACACAAGAATGAACATCAGTGTGTTATACAGAATGAGAATGGTTTGTGTTGTTTTATATTACTACAGTGGAGTCTATTTGATTCATCATTTGGTGGCCACTGAAAAGTTTTCTGACACTAAACTTTCTATCATAATTTACTTTGTATTTATTGGTTTTAGGTGTCTATGCTTGGATTGGAATAAACTTTGTCCTTGGAAGATTTGACCATGTGCACAATGGTAAGAATCCAAGCAGGTAGTATTTCACTTGTGTACTATGTTTTTGCCACTAAACAGCTGTTGTGCTGCATGTTAACTAAATCCATGGAGACTTTTGTTTCTGCTAATGCAGTGCTCGTACGATACGCCTTCACTAACTAAATCTTAAACCTCTTTGCTTTCGATCGCCCAAGACGGGGAAGCTGTAGTGGAGGTACATGTTCCAGGCGGCGATCAGCAGGAAACGCTGTTGAGGAAAAGGACCACAGGTGTCCTGGACATGGGTGGTGTCTCCACACAGATTGCGTACGAAGTGCCCAAAACTGTAAGCTTTGCTTCTCCGCAGCAGGTTATTATCCACAACCAATTCTGTTTTCGTGCTGTCTTTGGTTTTTGCCACTCACCCTCTGTTTTTCTCCCCCACCCCACCCCCCTTACTCCCCTTTTTCCACCCTCTATCATTTCCTGGTAAAACCTGTATGCACCATTTTTGTCCCGTGGAGATGATCTGCTCTCCATTCATCACTATTGACTCTACTGTAAGCCAGCCGCAGGCTCGGCATGTACGCCTGATTGACTGCAGCCTCCCTAGATAGTTAATGTCAGCTTCTTTGATGTTTTGAGATGCCTTATATGAGACACAATTTTTAGCTTTCTTTTTTTTCTGTTGCCTCGATTATGGGTGCCCTGCTGTAATAATAAAGGTGTGTTTATATGTATACACGCACTTTAGAAGTGTGAGTGTGTAAATTTGGATATGCATGAGTGGAGGGAGGGAGTCACTTCTCGTGTTGATGTGTGTTTGCTCTGTAGGAGGAAATCGCCAAGAACTTACTGGCCGAGTTTAACTTGGGGTGTGATGCGCATCGCACAGAGCATGTGTATCGTGTATACGTGTCTACCTTTCTGGGTTATGGAGGAAATGCAGCACGCCAAAGATACGAGGAGAACCTCATCAGAAATACTGCAGCTCGAAACAGGTGAGATCTGCAGGCTTAATTAAACTTTTCTTTTTTTTTAAGGTGGTGCTACACAGTTTTGCGGATATTTGTACTGTAATCCCAATTTATTCAGGCTCTTAGATCAGCATATTGGTGAAACAGTGGAGTCTCCACTGCTGGACCCATGTCTACCCACTGACCTGCAGGATGCGATCGGCCCACCTACGCAACGCCTTTATCTGCGAGGCACCGGAGACTTTGACCAGTGTAGGCAAATCCTCCAGCCATTCCTAAACCGCACCAATGACACCCAAACCTCCCTCAGTGGCGTCTACCAGCCGGCAATTGACTACAGCAACAGTCAGTTCTATGGCTTCTCTGAGTTCTACTACTGCATGGAGGATGTGCTGCGCATGGGTGGAGATTATAATGCTTCGAAGTACGCCAAGGCTGCCAAGGTGAGTGGCGCTAAAAAAAACGAAATACCCACCTACTAAACCATTCCCTTTTTGAGATTTGTTTTGTTGCCTCTCCGCTGCATCTGTTGTCACTTTGATTTACAGCAAAGCAGGTGAAATTGATTCACAATGGCTCGTGCTTCCTAACAGGACGGATTGATGTCCCTGAAGTTTAACTTTGTGTTAGACTGTGATGATCCAGTGTTCCTTCACGTCTTTTGGGCAGTGGAGCAGAGTTATTTTGAGCACTAGAATGGTTATAGTAATGTTTATCATTCACTTATCACTGGAAACTTTGCCGACGTTGTCATTAAACATTTACAGAGTTACTGTGCCAGCCAGTGGAAGACTCTGAGGGAACGCTTTGAGTCTGGCTTATACGCCTCGCATGCAGATCTCCATCGATTGAAGTAAGTCAGGATTCTCCAGCAGTTTCTGAAAACAACATAAAACTCGTCATGGTCCTCCAATATCTCTGCTGCATGAATGCTCAGCATGTGCTGTATTTTTCCTGTCTGCAGGTACCAGTGTTTTAAATCTGCATGGATGTATGAAGTATTGCACACAGGCTTCTCTTTCCCAACCAATTATAAAAACCTAAAGACTGCTTTATTGGTCTATGATAAGGAGGTCCAGTGGACTCTTGGAGCTATACTTTACAGAACACGGTTTCTGCCTTTAAGGTAAGATGGATTTTCTCGCACATGTTGCCCTTTCCTCGTCAGTTTACTAATCAAGCTTTAAGTCATTTTGCCCAGTGAAAATAATCTTGTTAAAACTGTTGTTCTTGTGAATAAGTGCAGCCATGGTTAGTTGCTCTACAGAGCTGCATTTAACTACACAACTCTCAGTCTTTCTTTCCCAAACTGTTGTAATATGTGTGAGTTGTTCTTGTTGTGACCTCTTCCAGGGACATCCAACAGGAAAGCCTGAAAGGAGCGCACTCTCACTGGCGACACAGCTTCTCCTTTGTCAACAATCACTACTTGTTCCCGGCTTGCTTCTTCATCGTTTTGCTTTCTATTATACTGTACTTAAGGCGACTCCGCCGCATTCATCGGCGCACAGCTCAGCGTTGCACCCCCTCCTCTGTACCGTGGCTGGAAGAGGGCCTTGGCTCACCAACAATCCTCATCAATCTCTAAAATTTGTAGAGCGTAAAGTCTGGGCAGCGTGTCTGTTTCCCATCGCCAATCTTCACTCCTTTTCTCTTTGAAGCCATCTTCTTTGTCAGTGACTTTTTGAAGGCTGCTCCACCTTAATGTGTTTTGAGAGATGGTACAAATAAGGAACACCTTGCATGAGTCTTCAGGCTTGCCTGAGGAAAATATGTGTGATTAAGTTAAAAATTCATAATTATATTTTTGCCTGTCTACTTTGGGAAATTCAGAGGGCAGCTGCCCTCAAGTGTCTCTTATTTATTTCCAAAAATAAATGGTACTTTATTTCCAGATTATCCATAGGGAAATAATTTCTTAGTTGAAATTTTTAATTTCACAAAGTTTGACGAATAAACCATAGTGGCTTTTTTTTTTGTAATTTCTATTTATGTGTGGATATTTACAGTTCTGTATGCCTTTTCTTTGTGCATGTACACATCTTTTTTTTTTTTTTGTTCTTAAAATTAGATGAAATAAGCACTCCCTGTTTGTACAGAAACCTTAAATGCAATGATTTATAATCAGTAGAAGGAGAATTTTTGCACTGCAGTTGAGAAGCACGTCCCAGCAGGAATAGTCTTTTTTTTGTTTGAGTATATGTGTGCGCATCGCTCCAAAAATGACAAGTAGCCTTGAACAGCTATGCTAGTGCAATACATGTCTTATCACTGCAACGCATCTACCCTTTTCTCCAGAGCCTCAGTCTTTTCTAAGGCCTTGCTGAAAGTCTTGCGTGTGGACATCTGGCTGTTCGGTTGGATACTGTTCCATATGTTTATGTTCAGGCTTCGTTTTCAGAAGCTATCATGTCACTGCTGTGGGGGGGAATTGTAAACAAGAGCACATGCCCCATTATTTATATAATGAAATGTTTTCACAAATGAATGTGAAATAAATGTTGTGACACTGCAATCCAGTAATAAAAGTTTTATGCTTATCTGATCTTTTCTTATCGTCTTTTTGATTAAATGTAAATTTCGTGGTCTTTGAGAATAATGTGA
This sequence comes from Etia nguti, assembly GCA_015106755.1. Classification (NCBI taxonomy): domain Eukaryota; kingdom Metazoa; phylum Chordata; class Actinopteri; order Cichliformes; family Cichlidae; genus Etia; species Etia nguti. Next base: position 24,865 of record VUQG01013843.1, on the reverse strand, counting down.
ACCCCGACCTTTCTGTCCTCTTTTATTCACCAAATGGGGGTTTTAAACTCATTTCCTATTTATAAGCTGCATGAAAATATCAATCAATGGTAATAATCAGCATGTAGCCAATAAAGGCCACAGGGGCTGCAGAAACTGCTACCATGTCACACTGCTGTGCAAATACATCATTAAAAAAAATAGTGTTTCCAAGCCACAGTCTGGCCTTGTTTTGTTGGATATCTGCTCTGTTATAAGGCTGTAACGGCTACATAACTGAGAATATTCCACTTCTGGATTTGTTTCAAAGCAAACAAAGTCATGCACACAATGCAGGATCAATGTGACGTGTCTTGAGAACGAAGCAAATGAGCCATGTGCCGTTTCAACTCGGTGGTGTTTGAAGTCCTCAGCAGACACTCCAATAGTAACAAACGGATGCACTCGCTTATTGTTGCTTTGAGTGGAAGATAAATTCACGGCCACTTTTGCTAGAATTCAAAACATGTTCTAATCTCCCACCTTTGTTTGCTGTGATGTAACTTCTCAGACTGAAATCATGTCTCGATATTAGTATTATATATACTGTTGATATTATTAGTCTGTTATTAACAAAAACTGACATGATTACATGCAGCAGTTTGTGCAGTACAAAAGGCAGATTGGTCATTTTCTTTCTGTTTTTTGCTGTGTCACGTCTCTGGTCTCCCACCTTCACTGTGTTAATAACCAGCCGTAGCATTAATGGTTCATTTTTTACTGGAACACTACAGGTTGAAATGAACCTTTGTGTGGTAAAAGCAAGGAAAATGATATTTTCCTTGCTGAGGATGTGAACATCAGCTGTAACAGCACCCTGAAAACAAGTTGCTCTTTAAGATGTCAGGTTCTTATATTGCTGAGTCACTGAGATGTCACTGTGCCTCACAAACACACCCTCAGTGATGCAATATGCTTTTCCCCATTGAGCTTAAGTTTCAGCCAAAAGTGGGTAACATAGGATAGTTTAACTCGTTTTTGTAGGTATGATTAAGATGTTTTGACTGAACACAGATTACTTAAAAATGCTATTGTGTGTCCGATTAACTGTTCAGAAAATTAAAAGAAGCAGTTGTTCTTGTTCAGATCACTCCCTGTGATGTAAATCAGAGGGTGGGGTGGCCTGACCAGTAACCTTTAAGAGCAGCTGAAGCTGAATTCAGTGATATCAACTACACACACTGGGATCTAGTGGAATATCAAAGGGAATTTGAAACTCCTGTCCTGCAACATGAGACAGGAATACAGTATCTAAAGACATATAAATAATTAAGAGTACAAGATGTAATGAAAAAAAGGAATGGGTGTAAATAACTGGCCTCCAGCAGGGTCCTTGGACTAAAGCAAATGTGAGGAACCTGTGAGGTAGTCCAAAAGTTTGACAGCAATGTCATTTGGGAACTGGAACTCAAGCTTGTGTGTAAAGCAGTTATTTTCTGAAGCTCCTGCTTTATTCTAGGCTATTTCATATGACTATCCACATGACGTGAAGCATGGATGATGTGTGCAGATCTGTATGCTCAGATTTAAAAAGGCAGGTGAGGGTGGTTTGTGTTCAAAAAATGTTTAAAAAGAGGTCTTAAAACCATCTGAGCTTTTCTTCCTTCCCTTCAGTTGGGTAAACATGTGTTATCAAAGGTCATAGTTCAATGAGCACTACATTGCAACAGTCCTGCTAAAGCAGCAGTTAAGATTTTACTTAAGATTAAAAAACAAAACAAAAAAAGACGTGCCACTTGTGTGTTTCTTTTGCTGAATAACAAATACAGATGTTGCCCTTCTTTTTCTTCTCCGGTTGTGTTTCAGAGCTGTAATTGCGAGTCATGTAACATGCACTACAGTTCATATAAGTAGTTAGTAAAATACAATCCACTGCTATTTACGAAGAGTTATTTCTTAAATGAGTGATCATTTCATATTGATGTGACTGGATTGCTATTTATGGGGAAATGTAAACCTATCAAAAACAAAACCACAAAAACAACAAACACAAAACAAAAAGTAATTTTTATTTGTTTTTACTTCCTGGAAGGATAAATGATCATGTTTGTGTAGTAAAGTCGGTTTTTCAAGTACTATGTGAAAATGTATGTGAAAATGTATTCCACTAGTCTCTGTGATAGCACCATATGCGGTGTGGAGAGACCACAACTTGTAGATAACTCTCCTTTGACTCCCCTCATGGTTATTGCACATATGCCGCCTGATAGGTAAGCCACACCTACTTATCAACTCAAGCTGGACTATGAGATTGCACTTTTGTCAAACCCATTCAAAAACTGAGAAGGAAATCCAGCATGGATGGACAAATTGTAACAGCGGGGCTGTTGAGTGTGAGAGGAATCTGGCATGGAAACTTTTCATTGGTCACCTCAATCCAAGATCCCGCCCAAACACTAACGACATGAAACGCGAGTGGTCCATATTAATATAAACCACGCCCTTGGTCGTTACGTCACATGGGCGCTGGAACTCCAGTAGTGATGATGTTGTGGTTATCCATGCCGCCGTTACCTCTGTTGAGTGTTGTCTGGTAAGGAAGAGCTTCTGGTAGAGCTGTCCACGCATGGAGTTGTGCTCGGACCCTGCGGTGGCAACGCTGGAGATGTCGCAGAACAAAAGCAAAGACGAGGAGCCTTTCAACAGTGACGGGGACTACGAGAGCTTGCCACCTCATGTCTCCGTGACGACCCACATGACAGCGGGAGCAGTGGCTGGCATACTGGAGCACACAGTGATGTACCCCGTGGACTCTGTCAAGGTAACGCACCGCGAAGCAGCTTAGCGGCTGTTCGCACTTGCTTCGCCGCCACAGCTCAGTCACTAACAAGCTCCAGAGCATCGCTAACTGTCCCGACTGTCTACCATAGCTCGCTAACGAGCGCTAGCTATAAAATCTCCGGACTGCCCATCCTCGGTTAGCCTCAGTGTTAGCATGACAGCCTTCGTGGTACGAGCAGACTGAACAAACTAGTTTAACAGGCTCGTATGAAGTAAATCAGAGTAAAGAAATACGATAGTTAAACCAATCAAGTGCAAACAGTTTGGTTTCTTTTTTTCCCTTTTCTTTTCGTTTTTTGCTTCCTGTTTGATACAACTATTAACTTGCTAACATGGCAAGCTTCCTCAACGCCCGGTGTAACCTTAATTCATAAGAGGCACATATTAGCAAGGTTAAAGCAAAGTTCAGAATCACGGTTTTATTTTCAGCCAGGGAAGCAAGTTAGGTTTTCCCACAGTCAATGTAGGCAAAGTAAAGGTCAGGTCTGAGGTGTGGTTACAACACATGTCAGACTTTTTCCAGTATTTAAGGCAACCTGTATTAACACCCTTCTGTAAGTTGTTACTCTGTAGTGCACTTAAAAGCACACTTATGGTCCCACACACCCTCCCACCTCGACTAGATTCTCTCACTAATTAATAAAGGTTAACTGAGTCCTACCAAACTGTGTTTGGTAATGTGATTAATATTGTACTACAGTCTACATAGAGTTGCAAAGTGCATACACACTAGTTATATACAGTGTGTATGGCAGTAAACAAGTGTTATGTACAAATCTAACACACTGTTTGGTTTGTGACCTTCGCTGGGTTGTGATGACCCTTCTACCAGGTTAAAGGTGTTGGTCTAACAACAAAGCTGGTCTGTGTACTTCAGTCTCCTTGAAGCAGCTGTAGTTTGTCTGTGCTTGTTTAAGAGCAACAAACACAGTACATGATAGATGCAAAATTATTAGTTTATGCATTTTATAAGTCAGTACAAGAATAATAATGATTTTGGCTTATAATTTGGCACAATTTGCATAACTGTGAGTGCTCTCAGTTATTTTTTAAGCAAACATGACTTTCTCTCTTCTCAGATATGAGTAATCCTAATATTGTTAAATGTAGGCTGCTGTTCAGACAAAACATTTTAACACAGCGTGTGACCTTAGTTTCTCACATTAGGAAAATAATGAACATAATATACATTTCATACAGCAGTTACACTTCATTAGAATGAGAAATCCCATGTTTGATCTTGACTGCTGTCTATATAATACTAATACTACTAATAATAATTCTAATAATAATAATAACAACTAGCAATGACAAATGCCAAGCCAAGAACATTTTATTTGCCTTTTATTTTTTAGCTTTGTGTAAAACTGATCCAGTGCAGGTAAAAGGTGAACGTGAAGCAATAAAGGATCAAATTACTGACTCTCTGGAACAACAATGAGTACAAATTTTATTTTTTTTTCATCTAAACACAATGGCAGGCATGAGTAGGATTGACTGGATTTTTAATTGTCTGACCCGTTTTGGTTGTACACTTGATAGTTACCAGACAAGTTTATAAAGAGAGGAAAGTCATTTCTCCCTCCCACTAATGCCACGTTGAAGCTAACACCTAAAGGTAAGTGTTCAGCAATATAATAAAATGAGGGTCCAGTTTTGTTAAAAAACTTGCATCTGTAAAGTAAACAGAAAACTGTGGGGTTTAGGCATGGTGAACTTTGTTCCTTTCATTCCTCTCTAAATCCTGCTCACCAGTTATTTTCTAACAGAGTGGCATTGTATTGATGGCGCTTTATTTTGTAGGGTTGAGTCTCCTAACAATAATTTTGATTCGGCACGGACAGCTTCATTAGCATAATCCGTAAAAGTCACTCTATCCTCTTTACCCACAGTGTGATAGTCTTGACATATTTCCACACAGACCTGTAGGCCCTTTGTTGCACAAACCTTGTTGCCGCTTCCTCTTGACTCTTCAAAGTTTTCATAAGCACAAAGAGCTGTGGATGCACCTGCTCGGTCCAGACTTTATACAGTTTTGAAATTTCCCATTTTATCCCATTTACATTTTGCACATTACACAAAAAAGACAGATGAGATTTTAAGAGATTGGATTCAGAGCACACTGCGCTTTATTTCTAGTTAACAAATTCAAATTAGGAAGCTGTGTGGGATGTTTCACGTCGGTTTTGAAATGCGGGTTGCAGAATGTCGGACTTGGTGTTATTTTGAATTTCAAGCCTGGTGAATCAGGCTAACAATCCACTTACTGTACGTTTCAGTCTTCCAGTTAAACATGAGACTCATCTGGGAATCAGGGAGGGGCTTCTGTTACTGCTAGGAGGGGTGTCTTATCTTTGTTGCACACATTCGGAATCAGCTTCACACAGTAAAGGGTGTGTGTATGTGCAGTTGTGTTTCTCAAGTGTTGATTAGTAAACGGCCACAGAATCACAACAGACAAAACTAAACTAAAAGACAGGACAGTGTAAGCCCTCAATGGGCATGTTTTCTTTCAGCACATCTTAAAGGCCCAACCGATGTTTGCTTCTGGTGTTGGTTGTGTTACCTCAGCTGACCATAGTAAAAGATATATATATATAGGACAATGAAAATAAAAAGACCACCTATTTTTTTAACTAGTATCTAAAAACACCGTTATAAAGTAATCTGCTTAAAAAAACATCTCAACTGTTGCACAGTTTTTGCATTTAGTCTCATTTTGAGTTCATAGCTACAGATCTTTTGTATCCATGCTTTATAACAGGGATGTCAAACACATTTTACACCATGGGCCACATACAGCCCACTTTGATCTTAAGTGGGCCAGACCAGTGAAACTCCGCTTTGTGTCAGTGTAAAGAGATTTAATTAAACATGTAATCCCTGACAAGTATTTATATAAGTGCAGTTTCATCAAAATTTATTTTAAAAAATTTATGTGATATATATGTAAAATAAGTGAAAAACATCTTTTAGCACATTGTCAAGACTGTCCTGTAGTTATAATAATGTACTTTTATTTCTATGGTAGAAAATTTCTGTAGTAAATGTAGTAGATACTTGGAAAAACTGAGGTCTTTTATCAATTGAAAAAGTTGTAAGTACAGTAAAAAGTACAACACACACACATACACACACACACACAAACACACACACGCACAGAACAGCAGCAAAACCCACATTCAATCATACCCTCCTTTGCTTTCACCCTCTTGTCTTTCACTTTCTTATCAAGGAAAGGCGATTGCATGTCAAGGATATGCCACCCTCGGGTGCCAGCTGCAGCTCCTGTCAGCGTGTGTACTTTTGTTTTTTTGTTGTACTTTTTTTTTTTTTGGGCATCTGTCGGCTTGTTCCGTGGGCATGTCCATGCTGTGTCCCCCCTCAATGACAAGGGCATCCCATAGCGCCAGATGGACCTCCCACCTAGCCAACCTACACTCACTTCATAAAAGTTGATCTTGTCACAGGTTTGAAAAGCAAATGGCATTTCCCCCAACGACACAAACACATTCCGATCACACTGAATATTCATGATCCCCGCTTCACCGGTTCAGGTAAACACTTGTTCTGGTAAATCCTCTACCATAAATGTGGATTTAAATACTGTATTGTTCTTTTTGTTTATTTATTTAATATAAATTCGCAAGAGTTAAAACTTTTTGTATGATTTATGTATGTTAAGAGCTCTTCTTCTTGTGCCCTTGACTGTAAATCAGCACCATGGATAGCGACATTAGCTAGTCTGCTCGACCTCAAGGAAAATTACTGTAATCTCTTCTGTTCATAGTATTAGTAGTATTTTATTTATGTGGCCCCACTCTCCATATGAATATTATGAATTGTATTTGCATTCATAAAGGAATCTGTGTAGCTGTTATCACAATAAAATGTAAAAGAACAGAGAGAAGACAGCGATGAATTTTGCCCATTTTCCTGATACAAGACTGAAAACCATCAAATATCATGGCTTGGACAGTCGATTCATTTTGGCATAATTTATGTGCCTCATTTTATTTAAGCCTTTTTATGTTGATTTTGACATGTTGGCACCCTGTTTACAATGTGGCTATGAATACACAGCATCTTGATCACCTGAATGCTTTGATACTGAAGAAAACTTAAAAATCTAATGATTCTTGGGAGAGCTATGTAAAAGGCTTTGTGCTTTTGCGGGTTCTTAGGGGATTTATGCAAGTTTATTTGCTACTAAAGGAAAATAAAGACATAAGGAAGAAGAAAATGCTTCCATGGCACTGCCTCCAAATGGTTTCTGCATCTCTTTTTTTTCCGTTCCGGAGATGTTATATTTCACCTTTTGTTACATTTGCTCCTTACGGGTGAATGTGAAGTGTTGGGTCACATTCACCCACCTCCCCTGACGCATGCATTAGTCTGTGAGCTACTCTAAGAGAAGGACGCTTCACAGAGGTCTAGAAACCAGTCAGTGGTGCCTTGGCAACCTCTGGTCACTAGGGAAGGAAGCATGTTCCCCAAAATTTTGGCGTCCGTAAAGTGGAGCTGCACCAAAAATCTCTTTGTGATCCTTTTTTTTTTAAACCCTGTAGTTTACAGGGGAGAAGCTGACTTATCTGAAAAAGCTTCCCAGTGCTGCAAACTGAAAAAGTAAAACCTAAAAGAAAAATGGTGACCATTCCCCTTCAAAGTAATTTGAAAAAGGCACTTTTCACAGTTTCGCCAATCATCAAGGAGTTGGTGAGTGTTTGTAGAGAAGTTAGCATTCTCCGTGCAAAATACAAGCCGTGGCAATCTGCTAGCAACCAAAGCAACCGCAACGAGATTTTTGTCGCAGCACTGGACACGTCATCGAACAATACCACTTAGCAACTGCCAGCAATCAGTCAGGAAATACACTTATTGTCTAGCAGCCTCTAGCAGGTTGCTGCAGGTAGTGCCAAGGTCTGTGTCTCCCTGTGGCTTTAGCAAGTGACAGCCAGGAACCTCAAGCAAGTACTTCCCAGCTGGTCAGGGAATATATATTTTTCCCCTAACGACTGGTCCGTAGGCCTGTGTGACTGGGTCCTTAACAGCTAAATAAAGACAGAGTACTCCCCCCTCCCAATGCTACTTTTTAAGAAGCAACCCTGTCTTTCTCCGCTCTTACACTGCACATGTCAGTGTCTGCTTCTTTTAATTCCAAATGAACTCAAACTGCTACGTATCGGTAATAAAATGCAACCACAAATCACTTGTGTAACAATAATGTGTTTCCTGCACACTGCACGCGAATCATATTACAAACATTCATCCTGTGACGTGTAAGAAATCGCTATTTGTTTGTTATTTAAAAAATTATTTTTCCTTCGACAACTTGAACGATTTTACCACCATCATTAACAGTACAGTTATAGCTTAAAATGGATAAATATGGAACAAATATGTCCCCATAAGACAGCCATCCAATCTTTCCTTTATGACTCACTGCCACCTCTGTAAAAGTGCAGTTTAAAAAGATCACTTGAAAAGACAGGGACGGTAGCAAAGAGGATATAGGGGACTGAAACCCCCGCTATCTTCTCACAAAGGCCTTTTTTTTTAAAGCTATTCTATTTGAGGCAGCTGTGGTGATTCCTCATTTTGCAGTTTGTTACTCATTAAACAAAAGACGAGGGTCAGCTGGAGCTTTGCTCAAGGCAAACAGCGAGAATTACACTCTCAGCTGATGACCACATGTGAGCTGGCTGCGACTGTATATACAAATGATGATACTAAGCCTATTTGGGATTTGAGATTAATTTGCCCAAGTTAAGCAATGACTCAGGCAACTGAGAAGATATCTGTTCTTAAATTTTGTCAGCTAAGGCTAGGGTGTAAGAGTGATGTAACCCTACCCATGGCATCATGTCAGCTTGGCTGTTGATTTCCTGTCTTTATCTTTCCAGTCTGGCATCATACTCCATGCTGAGGCTGCTGCAGCAGCAGATCCTTGACCAGCGAGACCTTGAATAGCAATCAATTGTTTGAACAGCGATGACACATGTTGCTTTTAAGCATTTTAAGTCATATACCCATTTATTGTCGAAAATTCCCTCCCGCTGCGTGCTGCTGCTCACTGAATTCGAGGAAGGCAGATCCCTGCTGTCACTGTGATGATAAACTACAGTAAGAAAAGCATAAAAGAAAATGCACTGGGAGATTAGGCCTAAACGCAGCATTAATTAGTTATGAAAGAGATAGTTTCAGGTCAGAATGTTCTGTTCGGTCTGCCAGCAGGAGTCTGGGGGATTTTTGCCTCAGAGAAATGTGCCGTATAGTTTCTAGCAACATGAGGAATATGGAAAATGGACGCTAGCTGCCCTCTATAAGCACTGCACAGGTACAGTAACTGCTTCCTGCTCTCTCACTCCTACCTTGAACCCTTTACAAGCTCATGCTTTCTAGGCTAAGATACATGTGGACTTTGTTCTTGATTTCCTTCTCCAGCAAAGGTCCTGCTGTTGGTTACAACATTAAAAGAGTCAAATCATTGACTACACATTAGCATTAAGGTTTTTACAAAGGCCCTATATGATGGCACCTTCTACAACCTTCTCTTGGCTCATTGACGACTCAGTGAACTGAAACTACCTCCTAATTGTTGAGTAGATACCCAGCAGATTTATTTTAGCATAGTAAGGATTCATGTTCAGTTCAGTTCAATTCAATTTTATTTATATGGCACCAAATCACAACAACGGTTGCCTCAAGGTGCTTATGTATAAACATATAAAGAAATACATTATCTGTATATATGTTTATGGCAGATACATATCTGAATCAAAGCAGTACAGACGAAAATTGTGTTTTTCAATTTGTATATGTATATATATAAATATATATATATGTATATGTGTGTGTGTGTGTGTGTGTGTGTGTATATATATATATATATATATATATTTTAAAAATTAAATAGAATAGGATAAACAATAAAATAAAATATACA
>VUQG01013843.1:1318-15100 GCA_015106755.1 Etia nguti | reverse complement strand
TATGGCAGATACATATCTGAATCAAAGCAGTACAGACGAAAATTGTGTTTTTCAATTTGTATATGTATATATATAAATATATATATGTATATGTGTGTGTGTGTGTGTGTGTGTGTGTGTGTGTGTGTGTGTGTGTGTGTGTGTGTGTGGATGAGGGAACTGTCAATAAGACAAAACATCTTTACCAATACAGAGTCCACATTTTCTGTGTTGTTTTTGCAGGTTTCTCTCATGTTTTTGCTTATCCTGTTACCGTTTTGTGCTCTTGCAATTTTACACAATGAAAACTGAAAAATTCAGCATTTTTCAGGGATGGTAGGAGTAAACAAACAAAATGCATAGATAAAATGAATTTTGATTTGGGCAGAAGATAAGGTTACTAATAAAAATGTTGTTTTTTTTTATTATTGTTGTTGTTTCTAGCCACAACTCTCCATGGAGCATGATGATGGGGGGATCATCTACTGTAAAAATCTAACTAAAGAAAGTATGAATTATTCATGCTTCTTTTCCTTTGGTAAATTGAAACAAATTTACTGTTCATGGTTTTGTTTGTTTGTGGCACACAGAGCTTTTGTTGCTCCCTTCTTGTAAATCCTCTGTCACGCTCCCTGATTAGAAGACATTCTCCTACTGCATTTATTGTCTTTGTGATTCTGCTGAAAAATAGTAAAAAAAAACAAAAAAAACAATAGCAAAGAAGAAAAAGAAGAGGCTGGTAAGAGTACTGTGAATACAACCAAGTCGCCATGTGGGAAATTTCTCACTGTCCTCGGGAAATATATCTTCCTAAAAAATAACAGAGAAATTCCACAATGCAGACCATCATTTTGAGAAAATATCCGCGGTGGATAATGTGGAAAAATCCACGTCATTATCAGGTGCGTAGACTCTGATCAAACAGCATAAAGCAGCAGCCCCACTTGTTAGTCACATACTGTCACCCATACACAGATCTTCCTTTGGGAATCTGCAGCCCTGAGGGCAAGATCCTCAGCAACATTTGGCACAGTGCATTTTTGCCCTCGCACATAACACACACAATGTGTGCAGTTCATGTGAGTCACCGCTGTCCAAAATCAACATCAGAAGAATTACTTGCTTACATCTAAAATTAATTGGTTCCAATTTACGCGATGACCTACCGGCAAAGTGGACTTGTCAGCTAGTTTCAGCTGTGGCCTTCCCCGTGGGACTCTTTCCGGTGAAAGCACGGGAGGCATCCTGCCCAAGCCCCTGAAACACAGCATCTTAACCTTTTCCTCTGAGGAACAGGCTGCTGCTGAATGCACAAAAGTGGCTTGACATTAAGGAAACTGAAACTGCTGGTATTGGAAGGGGCTAGGTGACACAGTATAAAGACCTTAGCCGAGGAGCACGTCAGCAGAAGTGTATAGCTCAGACCTTAGAGGTCGGGATAATTCCGCTGCTCCAACACTGTCTTTTTCACACCAGATAAAAAGGTTAGATACCCACTGTGAGAGAGCAGCTGGCTGCGAGTACTACAGAACTGCATTACTGCTATATATGGCTGTTGTTGATAGCGTAAAGGATCCAAGTGACATATATGGGAGTAAGTGAAACTTAACCCGCTGCATTATAAAATAGGAATCATTATCCAGAGCTGCGCAACAGCTTGTGTCAATTCACCGAGGATTTTGGAAACACTGTTTGTCAGAGAACTTGAATTTTTGATTTTACTGCTGCAAGTGTTTTTTTGTCAGTTTGCAACTGAATTGGGGTAAATTTGGCAATGACATGCAATCTGTGTGTGATCTGTAACCGTTGGTCACCAGTCTCTTCCTGTAAATTCACAAATTAGAATCAGATATTCCTACACTAATAGTAATGTAGTAACATAGTTGTTGCAGCACGACAATTTAACTGCACAATGACAACAACCTTCCTTTTATATAGAAATATAACCAGAATACAACCAGTTGGCGACCAATTGAATTGAGTTCCCTTTTGCATAGCAACACATTGCAGACATGTTTTGGGTCATCAGCACAGAGTTACTCAAATTAATTGTGATGCTGTCTGCAGTTGTAAATTAGAGGGTAACTATTCGCGGAACTTCCCCACGCCGTCTGAGAGTGATTGCAGTCAATCTGAGTCACACTAGAATTGTTTGGAGACAAGTTGTCGCCCACCAGTTGACCTTTTCAGTCACCTTGTATCAAAAGCGACCACCCAGAAGTTGAAGGCGTTGCACGCTCAACCTCTGGGCCACCACAACTACTTGCAATTGGTGTCCAACAGCAAAATAAGCACATTTACCAGGTAACCACTGATTTACGAGGTTGCACTTGAGTTTTTCCTCTAGTGAGACTGAGCCATTATGCTCTGTTTACCACAATTTATACTTGCGATTTACCCCTACAAGGATTTGTTTTTGTATTTGAAAAAGATTTTTTTCAATTCAACACAAAACTGGACTTCAACTCGACCTTTCTGCCAAGGTATAATGACACCTAGGCGATAACTGCATTGTTTATGATGAGTTTCCATTTGAAACCACAGGGGGAAAAAAAACTCAACAAAAAAAACATACATTAAAATAAAAACAAGTTTATGTAAACCATTTTACTGAGTGCAGTTGCTGCTTGTCTTGTGTTTCCACTGAATAAGCTGTAAATTTCCCAGTGTTGTAACTGAAATGGCTGACTAACTATATGTTGTGTTTTCTGGCAGGGTAGTCCGGAATCACTCCCTCTTGGGAGTGCATGAGGTGGACTAGGTAATTATCCCAGACTGTAATGACTGCATCAACAGTTGAGCCTTCATAACTTAGCGCCATGGGACGTTGCAGCATCTGGACTTCCTTATTTGTACTTTGGTCAGCTCCTCCTTCAAATGCCGGTCAGCTATTTTAGTGGCCTTCAAAGCTAATTTTCATTAATTAGAACATAATCCACAGTGTGCTTTAAAAAAAACCACAATAATCTTGTGAGGCCCCATTCAGCAATACGTTCCACCACACATATACATAAAAGCGAAAACACACAATTGCAGATACATGAAAAGACACTCGCTCTCTCTCTCACACACACACACACACGCACACGCAAAACAGTACATTGGGTATCCTGCTCACACAGAAATGTGCTCAGTGGAACACTTTGAACCAGCACAGCATCATTAGCGTGCTAGGTTGCCAGAGGCTATGGGAAAGGGCTACCGCACACAGCTCAGGCAGCTCACAGTGTCTTCTGCAAAGCCCATGAGGTTCATTATAGAGACACGAGCTCCACTAGCCAGCACATTGTGAACCAGAGGAAAGTTATCATAGCAATGATACAACTGCCTGTATCTTTCACTCAAAAGGGATTTCCTTGCCTTGCCGTGCCTTCCTTAGGCTCATTTAACAAATGGCAGGGGAGATTCTCAAGGCTCTTTGTCATTATCCTAAAGGCAAAGTCACCAGTGGAAATAAGCCAAATCGACACAGTGTTTTAAATTGGCATTTACCCTCCAGCTCAATGAGTATACTAATTTATACAGAAAAACTAACACAAAGGTGGATATTACTGCACAAAACTACAAACACCTACACTCTAAAATACAGCCACAGCATTTGTTCTGGCATCCACAGTGTACTTTGGGTGCTCATCTATTCACGCCGGCAGCTGGCTCCAACACACAGGTAAAATTACAGTGGAATGTGATTATCTGAGGGCATTTGCTGACCTTGACAGTGCATGAAGTACAGCTTCTCTCGTCTCCTCCTCTGAGCAGAAGAACAGAGAACAAACACGTTGCCTAATCCGTGCTGAAGTCAGCGCTCTAAGGAGATGAAATGCAAAGGCAAAGTAACCCCCGCCAAATCTGTTCTCCTTCACCCCCACCCCTCGCAGAATCCTACTTTCTCTCTTCCCCCTTCCCTATTTTCTCTCTTCTCTTGTCACCCTCTCGTTTCAAGAATGGTGTCACTTTCACTACTCTCATGGAAAAGTGCTCTCAGCACTTGTCTCAAAAGTGCTGAGAAATTTCAGAGAGTCTCTCGAAGTAACCGTACACTTGTCAAGTGTAAGTGGTACACATCCGGTACATAGCAGAGGCTCAGGGACTAAAAAACTACCACTTAGGGATTCGGCCGATTTTAGCCAAATCCCATGTCCCAAAGCACAATAAACAGAAATAGAATTATAAAGTTATAAAGTAAGAAATTAGTATATTTACTATTATATGTGCTCTTGTACCGTGTGGTACATGAGGATGCAGATTTACATCCTTCCCCACTCGCATTGTCATAAACCTCTTGCTTCTCATACTAGTTTCCTAGCTTACAAACTAGAAGCTAGTAAGCTAAGCTAACTCAGTAAGTCATTGCCACTTATAAATGCTAATGCTACGTAGCTATTTTCCACTTTATTGCCACACCTGCTGTGTTATTGTCATCACATATAGCATATTTTCCATACATACTTCAGTACCTGCTGAGTGTTAGCTAACTCCTGAATGCTAAATACCCCACAGGCTACGTGTCTTTTGAACACAAATTACACACATTGTTCTCTGTATTCAAATATACGTCTTATGTGTTTGTGGGATTTTTTTTATTGGAGTTTGTATGTGTCTGTCTTCAGTAGTAGTTCTAAGAGGTAGATAGCAAGACCAGGTTACTAAGCTGCTGACGTCCTAGCTGTAACACACACCACTGAAATTAACCTGATATTACTGAATAAACAAAATATGCAAAAAAGTAAGAAGTCTGGAAGTTATATATAATACACACTACGCTCATTCATAGCCCAATTTGTGTTTGATTTTTTTTTTAGTTACTCAGTTACTGCCAATTGCTAAATGTTGATAGCTTCAGATTTCTTCTTTTCCTAAACTAAGTTGGAGTATGCCTGACCAAGCAAATTACCAATACTGACTTAATCAGTGAAAGGCAAAATAAATAAATGAATAAATGAAATAAAATTCTAAAATTGAGAGCATTAATATAGGGACTGTTTACTGCAGAAAAACAAAAATGCACTTAGTGCATCAGTCAAAACTAAATCAGTCAAAACAAGCACAAGCATTTCTAAAGTCTTGCTTTCATGCTCATTATGCGGTGTGGACACTTTCAGGCCACCAAGGTCACTTGTACAAAGACTACCTGAAAAATGCACGAGTCACCCCGCCTTTGGATGACTTCCTGTACATCCCGGCAACTGTCACACCCTAATGAGTGAAGGATGACTGGCTGAACTCCCCACTTTTATAAATCTGCTCCTTTTTGGCTGGGCTTCTATCCTCTAATTAATTCCTGTCTCTAAATGTAATTAAATGGATTTAAGCACTCCTACACCATCTATATACTTTTCATTACCCCACAGTCTTCCAAAATCATTAATTAGTTTGAGTGTTTTATGTATTTACTGTTATTTTGATGGAATGCCAGCAAGCAAATAAGTAAGGGGATAAAGGGGAGGGAAAGAAGGGGAAAAGGAGGGGGAAAAGTGTTTATGTGTCAATTATGTGCTAGCATGGAATCACAAGAATAAAGATGCCAAGCTTGTATTTTATTTATTTCAGCTAATAGACATACTTCAAATGCAGTGAGGAGATGAGTAATCATGGCCCTGGGCATCCACAGCACAGTAGATCCCAGAGAAGTGCCAGGGTGCCATTCGTGCCACAGTAAATTTTATTCTCACTTCTGATAATAATCATTACTCGTATTACCAATGCAAATTTCCCTCTTTTTTCCATCTCACCATTATCAGTTCTACCTCTCACTTTCCCGTCTTTTTTCTCGCCCAGTCTGTCTGAATTTTTTATGCCTCGCTCCCTTTCTTTGGCGTTTCAAATGTGTAGACAGACAGTCACAAGCCTGTCAAAACCAAATGTTACAACAGAGAGAGGATAAATGAAGTGAAAGAACATCAAACACATGCTTCATTTTTTTTTTTCTTTTATTCGACTGTAAATCTGATACTATTTTCATCTGAGCAGAAATACTAATTAAAAACTAGATGGAAAGGTCAGTGTAGCAATACCTCAGGCAAATGTCAGGGTAAACAGCAGCAAGCCACACAGCCTCACACATGCTCTCTTTTCCCCATTGCCTGCTCATAGCACACACTCAAACAATGATTTTTGCCTGCTAACCTGTTCCCATTCTCATGAAAGACCTCCCGCCCACCCTTTTTGTACATGTGTACAAAACACACACACACACTCTTCCCGCCTGCAATTTTCTCATGTGATGGTGTGTTCCACTCACTGAGCACCTTTTCCCACAATGGTCCATTGAATCATGTGACAGAACCTCTTGAGCTAACACCACTTCTTTAGCTCCTGGCCACAGAAACGTGGGGGGGGGGGGGAAGAAAGACTCTTTAAAGACCCTCCAGCTTCAGGGAAAGGAGGGTCTGAATGGCATATACCCCGTGGAAACTCACTCTTACCGACTGTGAGTTCCTATCTTTCCCGTACTTCAGGACCCCGAACCACCCCCCCTCCCCCTCTGGCTGCCTTACACGCTCTGATATTTCGCTGTTGCCAGATGCCACATTAGAGGAGGCAGTGTTGTTCACCCTGTACGCAGCACACGCCTTCGTCTCAGGGAGATGCAAGTGGAGCGAGGGAGGGCGAAGGGAGGGAGAAAAAAAAAGATGAGAGAGGAGTCAAATGATCCATAACATATTATTCTGTCATTTGAAAATAGCATTATAAGGCGAGCCGTCTCACCAGCACCTAATGCTCTGCCTTCCCCGGGGCCCTTAGGTGGCATTTTCAGCACATTCTGTTTTCCTCCAGTTCATTATTCAACCCAACAACTATTAATTAATGGGTTTATAAGGAATGGCATACTAATTAAAGACTAACAATCTATGAAAATGTTTTGGAATGCATAAATGGATTTGCTGTTTTATATAAGCGTGAGTCATTTTGGGCATCCTTCCTGCAGCAGCTACAGAAGGTGTCTTATTCAAGGACACTTTGTCATGGATGGCCACTCTCTTTGTGCCAATCGATTGCATGACCTTTTGGTTAAGGGAAAAAGAGCACTCTCGCCACCTGCCACCCCACAACTCTCTTGTACTTTTTTTTTTTTTGCACATCCATAAACAGCTAAGGAGGTGAACTTAAATTACACCTAATGCCTTTAACATGATCCTATTAGTGCGCCATATAACAGTGGCTTCCACAAATGCGTGTGAACTGTAGTTGCAGTGATCCCATTTGCACCATGAATATGGCGAAATCTCCAAACGTAATCCTCTTAATGGCGTCTTCTCCGCGCGGCAGAGACGCGCGGCTCGATCTCTCGCGTAGAGCCGATCGATGTACGTTCCCCCGGCACATATCCTTCCATTGATTACACATGCGGGATGAAGTTCAAAGCTTTAAAACTTTGCCATATCCTTTGTGGTTCGCCTTCCGTTCCCATATCAAGTAGATCTCAACAGGCTGCCTCCAATCATTTGTATGCAGCGGTTCGGTTTTTGCTTCATACAAAGGCGATCGATGGAAACGGAAAGAAGAGCTAGTGAGCCGGGATTTCTCGTCGCTCTGCAAATTAGGCCTTCTCTCAGCGATTTGCCTGTTTCATCTCCCAGCTCATGTTTGGAGACAGCAAGAGAAGGTCCCATTTCCAAGCACACAGGTCCTTCATTGAAGTTTTCCACCTACACATTCTGTAGAGGCAGTGAGAGTGGAAGAGAGAGTGGCATGCAGTTCTTCCGACAAGAAGAAATCCTTTGAAAATAAAGGAGAAAGTGTTTACAGATGCCTCGTGAAAGGGCCTTGAATATTAATGCGAGCCAGGGTCATCAATTTATTTATCTACCCTGTTAGACAGGTGGATGTAGAGTCAGGGTGGGTTTTTGCATGGTTAATTATCCTCAGTTGTCCCAGTTAATCCTTGAGCACTGAGGTACAGGCAGATGCAAAGAAGGGTGCCGCTGCCAAAAAAGCACATCTGTGCTGCAGGAGGAAAAAAAAACAGAAAAGAAAAAAAAAAAAGAAACATAGGGATGAGGGAATATTTATTGCTGCGAACACACTTTTCGTAGGTAGGTGTTTCTTGGCAGCGGTTGGAGTAATTTGGAAGGGACTGCATGTTGTGGGATGTAAAAAGAAAAAAAAATACAGTGACATTTCTTCTTAAGGCTTCTTAAAGTTTGAATAAGACATACATGTTTCAGCTCAAAACAAGCTTTGTTTCAAGCCTTACTGTTAGACTCTTAAGTGAAGAATAGGCGAAATGCTTTGAGGGCTCAAGTTATAAATTTCTCTTTTTAAAAAATAATGAATGATTTCTCAGGCAAAGTCCAACATGTGTGTAAGTGATTTCTTATAACTTGTGCAATTTAGGCAGAAAAATCGGCTCTAATCTCGCCTCTCTTCCGCAATAGCAATTTCTCTTCATTAGGGCGGATTTCATTTTTGAAGTTTATGACTTATCCTTACAAACAAATAATTGCAGTGTAACCCACTGGGAATTGCACACATTTTAATCAGTGCTAACCCAAAGCTTTGACATGAAAAACTAATCTGGCTACATTTTTCTTCCATTTCTTCAGAGATATGCATATTCAGAATTCATTAGCATTATTGTCTTTGCCCCCTCAATGAATAACAAAGAGCACAGTTGGAAGGGAGTTGAGAAGCTAAGATGAATGCACACAATAGCTCATTCTTTAGTCAATATTGAATGTCATTCCTTTATTTACTGCAGTGCCACTGAGGTGAAAACCAAGTTGTGTAATACTCATAATCTGTAAAGTAGTGTGTACTCTCTCGCATTGTCTCTAGTGCTCGTGGAAGTATGTGTACTGATGCAAGAGAAAGCGTGTCCTCGTATTTACATGTGCAGAAGCAGTACGGATACACTGCTAATGCTGATACTGACCTAAGCACCACTGCTACTACATTTGTATAATAATTTAAATCTCTTTATTATTATTATTATTGAGACTGTTTTCTAAGTTGAAAAAGGTAGAAAAATGAAACAAAAATTATGGAAATCTTTTAAAAACATGAAATACAAGCTAAAAAAAAAACACACAGTAAGAATTAAAACTACATAAAAATTAGATTACAGGTTTAGAAAGATTATAAAAAATAACTGTTACTGGTTCAAGACCCTCAGGTGAGATAATCCAAGAAAGTAATTAGTTTTTAATTCTTTTTTGCATTTAATTAACATTTTAGCTTTTAATTAACAAGTGACCACTACTTCTTTAATAACTGTTCAAATTAGGTGTTTTTTTTTATATCAGTTTGACACTGTTAGCATTCCATACAAGTGCTACACTAAATCATAGCTGTACCTCGCTATGCTAGCTAGCCTCTGCAGTTTTTTTTAAAGTCACTCCAAGTGACCAGTTACTAGTTAACGTGGCCAACTCTCGGCTTAAAAGTGATAGTCCACAAATTAAAGGGTGACGTATGATGTAGCAGAAATAAGAAAACCTTTTTATAATCTTGTGAACCGAACTAGCAAACGGGCTCATGCTAACATAGCAGACTTAACTTGCTAATGTAAACGTAAAGGACACCGGTGGCACTCAAATTCATTTTAGCTATCACTGCAAAGTTCTTCGTTGGAAAAAAGGCAACTCAAAATGAAATGGCATCATGTCCGAAAAGTCTGAAAGAAAAGTCGATCACTGGTAGGGCCTCCCACCACAGCTGGGCGAGTCCTCGTACAATCCTCTATACACACACTTTCACTCAGACACACACGTACACTCACAAATATTCACACAGGTGGAAAGCACAGTCCCCTGTGTACCTTTGACGGTGTAAGATTTGCCCATCCATGCCTAATGCCATCAACGTACGGTAGAGAGAGCTGATAGCATTTTGTCCTATACTCTGTTTGCCGCCACTCTCCTCTGGTGCAACCCAGTGACCCATCTCTTTTGCTCTGTCACCTGGAGACAGAGAGGGTGACTCTGATGTGACATCAGTCTGCCCTGGCTGCTGAAAAATCATGCCACGTATTAACACCAAAAGACGAACAGACAGAGGACGGCAGTGTTTTGAAATCATTAAACTGGGCGTGAAAACTCGGAATACTTACTAATTACATTCTGCGCCCAAGCGTGGCTCAACTTACAATATGCAACTTTAACTGTAGAAATGTTATGTTACAGGAGTACATGAAATGACCATTGTTTCTATTCCATGTGTGGTCGAATCAGCATTAAAAAAAAAAAGACAATCGTTCAGTAAAAATCATAAAATTTCAAAATCATTGTTGCAACAAGTTGCTTTGTTCACAGGTGCACATCCAATCAGTTTGTGTTTAAGCGAGTATGTGTGTGCAAGCGTGCATGCTGAGTTCAACTTAAGTGCTTTCTGAACATCATGCACTGAGACATCATGACATCACTTATTTTACCTTGAGTTTAAACTGCACAAGACCATCTTATGAGTAGATGCTGCAGATATCTGTTAAATAAACTATGTAAACAAACACTTCATTAGCAGAAAAGCTTCGAATCTCGCTAACCAACAGCTAGTAATCAGCCAACAGGCTCATTAGCGAGATCATTTTACCCCACTGTTAATAGCTGATGAGTAACGTGGCTACCAAACTGAACGTACCAATTAGTAAATTAATTGGTAAATGTTGGCCACATATTCAACTTCCTGACCTTACCACCACCAGAAGGAGTAATTTGTCAGCTCTGACCTTCTAAAGTAAGCAGCTAACTTACCCTACTGTACTTCATGCCAAATTCTATTTAATATACAGGATATATTAGCACTTTAATTTCAACCCATGCATTTGGTTTCTCCATCTGTATGGTTATTCATTCGTTCATTCAGATTCCGACCTGAATTTATGTTTTTTACCAAATGACCCCTGATCGACCCAATTAAATGGCTAACATGTTAGCTAACAATACAGACGTCCTCCCTGAGCTTATTAAGCTAAACATGTTTATGTGCATGCCATTTTTTGTGACCTGACCTAACTTTTATTCCAGTTCCAGTGTGGTTTACTCGTACATTAGAGAGGGAGAGTGATACTTGCACTTTTCCTGCTCTGACATGTCTAAATGTCTACTGTGAAAAAGATCTCTTTTCAGAACTGTTGCACACCTATACCGAATCATTTACATTCTTTGACACTTATTTGAATAGCTTTTTTCCTATTTGGCACATGTTTTTAATAGTTTTGACTAATTTTGACAGCCTTCAAACACAAATTGTGATATCTGCTGCAATACTGAAAAAACACCACCTGTTTCTCCGCTCCTTTTTACCTTTTTGTACATTTCTCTTCACTCCCTTCTTCCCTCTCTCTTCTCCTGACTACAGTTGAACAGTGACCTGGCCTGTCAGTGGTGTCAACTGTAACTCTCAAAACCTGAAAGTGCTCGTCTAGCAGCACACAGTGACAGGATGATTACCCTTTTCATCACATCTGTGAGGTCTTAACATGAGCTGATTCCTAACCAATGGACAAAAAAAGAAAAGCATGGTTCTGAGACAGTGAGAGACGGAGGAAAACGTGAAAAAGACAGAAAAGAAAGCAGTCTGACATAAGAAATAGCACAAAGATACTCTATATATAAGAAAAAACAAATTATCAATACGTGTGCGCCTGCAGTCCATCCTAGTTATTTATGGACTTTGAATGAGTGGATGCTCATTGGTGAATTCATCAATGAGCAGATCTTTAAACTTTTCAGTTCAAGATGAAGTTAAAGCTTCCGTTAAGTGGTGTCATCAGAACACTGGGTGGTGCTGATCAGGTGATGATTAGAGCGCTCAAATTACATTTCACCACTTTCAGCCGCAAAGTATAAACCATGGTATTAAGGTCCACAACCTTCATTCAACCTCCATTAAAGCCAAGTAATAATCAAAATCTTAGGTTAACCTAACCTAGATTTTAGATTAAGTTACCGTTAGGTTAATCTTAAGGTAGAGGGGGAAAAAACTGAGCCGCAGAATTTTTCATTTTCCAGAAATGAAACAGCAAAAAGGCCCAGTGTCTGAATAGCACACCGAGTAACGTCATGTGTTATCGGTGCACAATTGTTGCTTTTTTAACATGTGGTGAAAAAAAGGAGAGAAAAAAGGCACGAAGGCTGCCCCGATCCACCGTCATTCCTCTGTCCAGAGTCTATTGTTTTGCCTGCATCTT
Source organism: Etia nguti (assembly GCA_015106755.1). Taxonomy (NCBI): domain Eukaryota; kingdom Metazoa; phylum Chordata; class Actinopteri; order Cichliformes; family Cichlidae; genus Etia; species Etia nguti. The sequence continues at coordinate 2,991 of VUQG01013843.1, read as the reverse complement.
TACTGTTGATACGAAGACTCAGGTTTTACAGGTAGGTGATGAAGGTGCCAGTTAGAGATCTTTTTATCCCTGTTTTTCATTAGCAGTCCTCTTGAACGCTCGCTCTCTCGTCTCTCTTTTCATCAGGTTAGAGGCACATAGCTTGCTCTATTCTGTGAAGGAAGTAGTCACACCATTGTATGAAATGTTCAATGAATGCCCTTCATTTATTGGAACAAGAATATATTTTGACAAAAAAATCTTTTTCAGACTATATTGAGCCAAATCGAAAACCCTCGTGATATGAAACCCCACACACTCTATAAGCCAAACACAATGTTTTTGTTTTGTTTTGTTTTGTTTTTAATGAGTACCATGTTCAGCTGTGCTAACATGCTTGGTAAGAGGTTTTTAGCAGTCAGTTAGCCTTTTAACACAATGTGTTCCTATGGCCATTATAATACCATTTTTTTGTAAATTGCAATATTTCCAATCAATTCAACTTTTAATTAAAAAACATCTTTCTTCTTTAGCATTTTGGGGCCTTCCAGTGTTTTTAATGGAGGATGATTTCAAATGACTCAATAATAAATATATCTGCGTCTGATATACGATAATTAAGCTAGCATAAACTAAATGAGAGCTCTTTGGTGATTCTTCCATGAAGACGTCACATGTCGTGAAGTCAAGCTCTAATTAAAAAACAACAGCAACAAAAACTACCGATTAGATGATCCTGGATCAGCAAAATGTTGCCCACTCAAATCAATCAGGTCGTTTTTTCAGCAAGCAATTATGCTACCCCACCGAGAGTCTAATGTACTGAGCCATGCTGGATCAGACCGCATCCCAAAATAAAAACCCAGCTGCAGTGCAAAGACTTGAGAAAAGGCCGGTGCATACATGAACGCTAAGTGAAGGGAAAGGTTTTTGTTCTCAGAGACAAAATAAGCCTGCAGTCCTACTATCCTCTCCTCTGTTTGTCTCGCTTTGCGGATTGGGAGCATCATTAGCCGAGATTCCATCAGTGTCACTAGATTTTGCTGGCTGCCATCTGCTTCATTCAGTTACAGTAGGGATTAATGGTCAAGGGTGAGATGCAAGCGAATCCCTCGCTCGCTAGCCATCGCTGCTAATCTACAGCCTTGTCCTAATCCTCCCGCACCACCTTGCATCCTCTCAATCTGATAAGTATGTGTTTATGCATACTATTTGTGTGGCTGTGTGTGTTTTTCAGCATTGTAGTTTAAGAAGACGCAACGATGATAGCAGCTGTACTAGCCCCTTTGGAATATATAGCACAGTTTCCCACATATTTCACCCACAGACTGTGCTGTTGTTTTAAGGAAAACACAATTTCAGAATTCGAGTGAAGTACCAGCTGCAATCTGTGTTTTAGATGGAGTCAGAAAGGTGTATATCATAAGAAGCTTTGAAACTCAGGGTATCGCTTTATTTGGTACAACACCAGGGATGCACTCTTGTGAAAAAAAAGTAAAGTTATTCATAATTGTGCTCAATCAATGCTGCAGAAATAACCAGAGGTATCTGTCGGCCTCCAAGAAATCTGTAACTGTGGCTTTTAGGTCAGAAAAACACATTTCATGTATGTTACATTTAATAATAAATGTACAGTGTAATATCTAATTGGTTAGTTCAGTGTAATAGAGCTGGTTCCTGTAGGTAGCTGAACC
>VUQG01013839.1:1806-11942 GCA_015106755.1 Etia nguti | reverse complement strand
GTGTGTGTGTGTGCTAAGCTGCTGAAAGTCCTGACTAATATCATAGGCAGTAAGGAGATTGGATACTGTCTGACTTTGTTTATTTCCTCCATTCCTTCCTCTTGGGAAATGAGGAAGTCTGCTGAGCCATGCTGTCTGATGAATGTTTGTTACATGTTCACATATCTGAGCTTAGTTTAACTTATCAGCTCTGGGTGCAGAGAAGGTTCTGGCACAATTTTGTGTAATAATCTGAAACCTGAGCTTAGAAATACTATTCCCAAAACAGGGAATCTTTGAATTTTGCATTGCATCGAACATGTATTCGTTTTGAAATGTCAAAAAAATGTCACTTCTTATCTTAAAAAAAACCCCATCTATCAATACTGGCATATGTCTAGTTTGATAAATCAACACGTGGTTCTGGTTGTGGATGTCTCTTTTGAAGCTAGGAGCTAGATCCAGCAGCAAGTTAATTACCTTTAGATTTGTTCACAGCTTAACCTTTATGCTATGCTGAATGGCTCTTGACTTCATGGACCTTACTGCACATGTGAAGCTTCATTGATTACATTAACTGTTTACAGATATTTTTAAAGAAATTCTCCTATTTTCAGAGGCTAAAAATAATTAGAAAATTAAAAAAGTTTGTTAGTTTTGAGGATTGTGTTTAATACCAGACAATGAATGACCTGAAGCCTGGAACTCATGGAAAATCATCCATTGCTGTGTTACCTTTCTTGTTGGGCTCTGCTAGGCCTTTACTGCAGTTGGCTTCAGTTGCTATTTGCTTGTGGGTCACTGAAAATTGTGAACTCTTTTGTTAGAGCTTATTGTGAGAAAAAAAAATAAATGTATTATTCTGTCAGTGAAATGTTACATTTTATATAACTGTGTGAACAATACCATAGAAGTCACTTCTGTGATTAGGGAGGCATATTAGATGACAAGCTGTCATTTCACTGACTGTTCAGATTGCAAAAAACAACCTAGTAATGACCACTTCCAGTCGATTCCAGAATTCATCAAGACTGGTTGAAAACTCTGGTGGTAACATTTTAATCAAACTATATAATTTCATGAATTGTAGCATGTCAGCAAGCGAAATGCCAATAATTATTAGTCACTCCTTTATTTTTCTCAAAATAGTCATGTACACTGAGCATTTATGTACATTATTCAATGTAGAATGACTCGTACTGAGGCACAGACTACAAAGAAGAAGACACAAAGTTGACCAAAATACAACATTGGCAGTTTAAAAACCATCAAAAGCAACAAATTCAAAAGCATGGCAAAAAGTAAACTGCTACATCCTCATTTTTAGCTATACTTTTCAAAATCATTCAGCAAAATTTTACCTTTGAAAAACTGCAGTTTGAGCCTTTTGTGTGGGGGTGAACTTCAACATATTGAATTGTAAATTGCATGGTGTCTTTTACATTAAACATCCAAATCCTGACATGGTTTTATTTCTTTAAATGCACATAAAAGACACTTTTCAATTCGTGCCTCTTATGAACTATTGCATCTGTATGTTCCAACAAGTTAGTGGGTGAGATGGAGCACATTTGTGACACCTTCCCACTTCTATCTGCATAGACATTTACAGGCATTCCCAATAAATGTTTTGTTATCTGATCATCTATGATTGCTTTCAAGCACATATTGTACAATTTAGAATATGCTGGAACCGTGCACAATTAGAACACTGACCAATATTTAATAGAATTGTTCAACTAGGTGAAAAATGGATTTGTTTCTCTGAGTTAGACAGAAATATGTCAGTCAAGTAAGTTACCATCAGCATGTAGGTAGCTTAACATAACTCCAGAGCACTGACTATAGCTCCTTTATTACACAGATGTGAAAGTGGTATTCATCTTTTGATCTGTTTGAAACAAATGTCTGCCTGTTCATTTAAAGATTATAAGACTACTCTTGGTATTTTTTAAAAGCATATTTGTGACCTTTAAATCAAATAAAAGCATCAAATCCCTGGTCACAGAAAAGTAGATTTTTGAATGCAGCTTAAGTTTGCACAAAAGAATTGACAATAAAACAGCATTTCATTGGCTTCACCTTTTGCTTTATGTCTGTTATGACTGGATATAACAAACTGTTTACAGTGCTTTAGTGGCATAAAAGGTCGACAACAGTCGGCAGCTGTTTGTCTGTACGTGGTGCATTGATTAACTGTAACAGCATGAATTCCATTTCAGTGACTATTTCTGCAATCGCTGTGTGGTATACTGTATGGTGTTGCTTCATTCTTCTTTAGTTTCTCCACTTAACACCATTTAAAATGTTCAATAGCTAGGTTGAAAAAGGCTGTGAATTTATGTGGGTTTTTAAAATGGGAATTCACTCGTGTCTTTTGCCCCTAGAAACAGACGACAGTCAGGGGGTGAGAAGAGACAAAGTTTAACAAAAATCTGTTGCATCAGGTCACCCAGTAATCCTTGTTGCATGTTGTCACTAGAGATTAGGGAAGAAAAGTGTTTGCCTTTCACTGAGCATTAGAGAGTAAAAACACAACACACTCTGCACTACAAAAGGTTATTACCAAATGCACATCTCAGAATAGATTTCAAAATATTCTCTTTCTGTATTTTGAGTTTGTGTGTGAGAATACAAAAACATGTCTAACTCACACAAATAAACACAGATAAATTACTACCCAAGGAAAAATTGCACTGGAAATGAGTCTGAGTGATTTACAAATAGTGCATCATATCCTAACAAAACTATACTGTATTAACACAAGGGATGGATGTAATAAAGTGACACTTTCATAAACTGGCTCGAAAAGAGCAAAACCATTAAGTTTTCAGTCACTGAAAACGTCTGGTAGTATTAATTTGTCGCTTTAATGTTGTGTCAAAACAGTAATGTTGACTGAGTATTTTTCCAGTGTCTGGTAAATCATTCCTATAGTTTAAATGAACTGCCAATGACAGACTGGGTTGCTGTGGAGAAGCAGAGATTGGTGAGATTTGGCCTGTAAGGCAGGGTTAGCAGAGGTGTGTTAATGTTCTACGTTCTTCTGGCTGCTGTAAATAAACCTTATAAAGGGCAGGCAATATATTAATATAGAGAAGACTAATAGCTCCATTTGTAAAAGGAAGAGTAACAATAAAGGTATAAAGAAATTATTGGGCTTCCTTTGTTGTAATCAGTCAGATACAGTTGTAAGTCAGGCTGTGGGAAATTATAATGGGCATTTTCACCTTGAGGGGACCACTATATAAATAAAAGTGAGTTGAATTGAATTTTTAAATCAAATTTCAGTTAGTGAGAAAATAAATGGTATATTTATCTAAAATGAAAATACTCAGTAGTTTAAGACCTCAGATTAGTGAAATTTACAATGTCAGTAGATCTCAGTGAATTTGCTAACTTGTTAAAAAAATCAATTTCAGCTTAACCAGATTGCACTGTAAAATGTGGATTTATTTATAAAATACAAAGAAAAAATGCATTACAAGAATACACCTGCAAAACACTGTACTATATATGTAACTGCTGAAGTCATTTAGGTAAGACATTTCTAGAAAACGGAGTAAAGACAGGATGTGTAAATTCCAAAATTAAGAGAAAAGAAAAGCTGTATGGGAAAGAGTGAATTCTGATGAGACGTGATGCTAAAATGGTGGCAAGTAAATGATGTGGTGCAGCAGGGATAGGGAAGAAAAGTGCATTAGTCTGACTTTCTACATCATTAACTACTACATGTTGCTTCGACTTCCTATGTACCTGTATGTATGTTGTAAGCTAAAAGAGCAACCTTGACAGGGAAGAAACACATTACCCCAGCTATATACCAACAAACGTGTAATGAGAGAGGTAAAGGCTTGATACTGACCTATGGTAATATCAACTCTAAATTAACTTGAGCTTGTGTGTCTTCACATAAAAGTACAAGAGAGGCTTGTGTGGTGCAGGTCTAATTGTGTCAGAATTTCTACTGTTAGTTTTTATCTGTCAGTGAGGGTAGAGAGCAGCCTTACGTAAAGTCTTTTGACACAGCTTCAATGAAATTGGGAGCTGACATGAGAATGGTGAAGGTGCAGATGATGGAGAACAGCGAGAAGGCCACCAGGCATAACCGGTCCACGACTGCGGCTGCAAATTTCCACTCGCTGCAGATTGCCTCCCCCTCGTCCTGCTCTCGGAAACGATTCGCAATGTACTGCACTTCTTCCAAGATCCGGCAAATTTCTGGAATCTGCTCCAAAAGCAAAGTCCTTGTCTGGTCTGAGTGGATGTCAAGCTGGGAGGTACCATTATGATGATTCCCCCCACCTCCACTTCCACCACTGCACACAACCACACCTGAATCAACACTAGGTGGAAACACAGGGTTGTCTGTGCCCATTGAGTGGTAGTTAAAGTATAGGTTCATGTTTCCATTGGTTGTTGTTGCCTGAGTGGATGGCTGCCCTGGTATGGTGCTCATCTGAATGCTGGTGGTGCTAGTGTGGTGAGCAGGAGAATGGGAGTACTTATAAGTTGGAGGACTGCTTGAGCTCACTGGAGTTTTGCTTTCCTCTCCAGGCTTCTTCATGCGGAGGAACCAAGCGCACCAGTTGAGAAGAAAGACTCGGACCTGAAAAAAAGAAATAAGAAAGACAAAGATTTAGCTAAAGGCAAGAAGGTGGAAAGGTTTAATTGATATGTTTATTTACACTGGAAAGAGATTTTAAGTCCAGTCACTTTCTTTCAGTGTTCCTTAGAATGCCATGACCTGGATGACTGAGAACCTACATAGACAGTTTAATTGACACTTCGTAAAAAATTGTCTAAAATCTTCTAAAATGACTAAAGCTAGCAACAGAATGTGAACAAACAATTTATATGACTTTATCCTGAAAATTTCTTTGTAAGTTTAATTCTAAATTACGCCCTATTACTAAGTCCTGCATTTTCTGCCAAACAGCACTAGCCATGACACTTATACTGGCTCAGCGGATGTACCTATATGCATTATGTTAGAGCAGTGGTTGTCAGGTGAAAAATATGATGTTAAACCTAGGAGAGTCAATCTTTTTTTAATTTTAATTTTTTTACTAAACAAAGAAGGGTCCTTTATTGTTATTGTGCTAATAATACGTACCCTTTTTGTTGCAAGTACTAACCTTTTTCAACTTCAAGTGGGGGATATCAAAGCTTGGGAACCATAGTTTTAGAGAGGTGGTTATTGAATTAATACTGCAATTAATATATCTCTTTTTTCCCTTATTGAATAAGCAATGCTAACTCACCCATTTAGGCATTTTTCCTCCGTGGGGGTCATGGTGGTGGAATTGCAGAACCAGAACAGTTACCACCACAGACAATCCCACAATCATCATGGTGCTAGCAAAATACTGAGCTGAAGAAGAATACGAACAAATCAGTATATTGCAATTTCAATAAAGGGCACACAGCTTGTTAGTAGATATTGTAGTCTGTTATTGCATTATTTATTTATTTATTTAAATAAATAGGTAAAATGGTCATTTTAAAATTATTATATTAGAAAGAATCATGAGATGTAGGCACAATGTCTTGTCATCACTGTCACCAAGTAAGGTAGCTGGTTGATTATTCAGTGAGGAAATTATCCCTGTCAAAAAATCTAAGGTCATAACACCCCAGGGGCGGGTAAGAGGATGACTAACATCCTTTTGTTAATCTACAATGTAGCCAAAACACATAACACATATGCAGCCTTGGAGGCACTGGAAGACACACAGGGACATAAAAATGCATATCCTTTCCATGTAGGAAAGCACCTTTTTCAAACACATTCTGATGCAGCTGTGATGTCACTGATTAAGCACAAAATTATACATTTCCATGTCACAGTATAATTGGAATTGTATGATAACCTCTGATAGCAAATGTCAAAGACATTTTTTTCTTTTATCTATTATCTCTGATATACAGTATCTGTAGTGTGTTAAAACATCTACTCTAAAAGGCGTGTTTGCTCTTGGCTTTGTTTTACATCACTGAGCTGCCAGATGATGCAGGGCAGCAACCCTATCTGCAGCTTCTCCTCCCTTCTTAAAGTCCGCTGCCTTGTCTTCCCCTGTCTGCATCAGTATGGTCTTATGCAACACAACTCTGTTTATCTCCTACGCTGAATATAATCTTCTTCATACTGCATCAGCAAGCAAACACCCACCCCACACTCTTCTGAACCCGCCCACAGTCACAACATATCAGTCCATCTGTGCAAAGAATATTTTCTGCTACAGACGGCCCTGTGATGTGAGTATGAGGCATAAAGATCTATTTTGACACTCTAACCTATTGTAGCCAACTGTCTCCTGGGTAAATTATTCTTTTCATCCGTCAACTTTCCACGGTTTTCTCTCTGAACAGTAAATTGAGAAAATAAAATCTCCATACTGACCCACTACCCTCACTGTGGAACTTTATACCTTTTCCACCTTTTGGGTAAATCATTATATATTATAATTTTCTTACCTATTTATTGCAAAAACAATTACATCAATTGAAAATAGACTAAAAAGAGCACAAATTTTGGCACTTTGGCCATTTGGAAATGGAAATATTAGATTGTGATTTTAATAACACTTTCTAGTGTTCTTCCCTGAAGTGGTATGATGAGACCTTAAAGGAACTCCCCATAAACCTCAATAAACTTAAACAACCTTGCAAAGAAGATTCCTCCACAATGATTTTAGAGACTAATGATGTCATAAAGAAAACCAGTACTTCAAGTTATTGCTGCTAAATGTTGTTCTACAAGCCCCTGAATCGAGGGGTGTGCATACTTTTTCAAAAGACTACATGGGTTCCTGTGAAAACCTTCACATGACTATAATTAATAGTAAAACATTTTAGTTCACCATCCATTTTGTTACCCATGTTAATTGTTTTAATCTTTTTTTAAACCAAAAATCAAGTAATCACCAATAAAAGCATTAAGATGAGCTGAATATTGTCTTACCAATTAGAGGAACTGAGTCTGAAGTGGCAGGCATGATCTCTGCTACCAGTAACATGAACACTGTCAGAGACAGCAATACCGTTATGCCTGAAAAAGGCAGACACACATTAGATACATTATTTCATCAAACGTTTCTTTTGCTGTTAAATTGTGACTTGAGAGAACTCAAAATAAATGCAGCTGGTTGTCTTCAAACCAGGTGACAAAAGCTATGAATTTATTTTAGAATATTTACTATCTTATCCACCGTCAAAGGGGTTCTGTCTCATTTATATTTAGTGCAGCCCTGTCTCACGGAATGGCATTTTGAAACAAGCTGGCATTTTCAGGTCCTGGTGATTATCTTTGCTGTGTTAACAGTGGTGCTTTTGTTCATCTGCTAATGAACAGAATTCAACGCAAATGCTTATTCACAGCAATAATGTCAGTATTAGCATAAAGCAAAGACAAATAAATGGGTAAGCAATTGCAGTCTGGTGGGCAGAGATGACCAAAGTAGGGGAGACAGGTAAATTTTTGTCTACATGTATGAATATAATCATGAATCATTGTCCCTCTGCATGAAACTGTGTATCTGTGTCTTTGTGTGCAAGGATGGACTGATGTGTATGTGATCCTCTGTACCCAGTGAGATCTTTTCTCCAGAGTCAGCAGGGAGCAGAAAGACCAACAGTGCCAGACCAGAGATGAGCACACAGGGGATGAGCAGGTTTAGGCCGTAATAAAGAGTCCTGCGGCGCATAGTGACTGTGAACGTCACATCGGGGTAGGGCTCCTTGCAGCAGTCGTAATACAGCTCATTACGCTTTGCTGGTACACCTGGGAGACATATTAAGGGGTACAAACGTGTCAGTTTAGAGGTCAAAAACACAGAATTATCAAATAAAGGTCCAGTTCTTTCTTCTGCTTGACTGAATATTTTTTCTAAAAACACTAAAATAAGCCAAAAAATTCACAATTTTAACTTCATGTATGGCCTTGTTAACAAAAAGGTATTAGTTAAAATTATTAAAATGTAAAAAAAAAATGCAGGCAAAATATTTGTAGAAGTATTAAATCTTATTATAGAAATATGGTAATATTTTAAATTTTATGGAAAGCCAACTTGTACTTTTATATAGAAGATGTTGAAAACTGATTAATATAATAATAGTACTTTTTTTTTCTTCTTTCAATTTCAGTATTTCATTAATTCGTGGGCTTTAACCAATCAGATTGATGTTATTTTTGTCTGGACTTGGATTTTGTTAATCATGTTGGGAAGCGGCTTGCTTTGAAAAAAACAAAAACAAAAGAAAATCAACTTGTGCCTAAATTAAAATTGTACATAATACAATCATGCCATGACGTTGTCATTTATATAACACAATAATCTCGAATCCACTCCACCTGTTTGTTTAACAGGGAGTTATAATCAGTATAAAGAATTGCTCACACAGTAGTGACTGAAACAGAAGTTGCAAGTTCATGGTTTTAAAATAACAGCCATTTGTTGAGAGCAGTATTTGGCTTTTGAATCTGTTTGCTGACCGGCTAGCCATCTTTTCATCCTTATCCCATCTGTCATTGGAAATTCTTTGATCAAAACCAGCTTGATAACTTGCAAATATAAACTATTAAAATTTATGAATAATTCCACATCTACTTTGCAGACAGAGAGCAGTTCCTGTTGCTGAACCTTACAATATATTTGAAAGGAACCTTTTGTACACAGTACTAGTTCAAAGTATCAAAACAAGTAAGGGTAGACAAAAAATTTAATTAAAACAGTAAAATGACATTAAAAAGCAGTGACTAAAGTTTATTTTATATTCAAGTTCATTTCATGGCGACTAAAAAGCTGAACGTATAGCTTTGATGTCCAGATGGCCAGATCTGAACAGTAACTCTTTTTTTGTAAAAAAAATAAACAAAAAACCCCAAAAGGAGCGTGTATTTATCTTTATCTGTAATTTAAATAGTTTCAAATAAAATTCTCTCTGGAGATTGTGGAAAGTTAGCTGTAGCTGCAATGCACTGTGCCATGACCATTGTTTGTATTATATGCCGAGCAAGAGTAAAGGACTGCCACATAATTTCCAAACCTTCAAAATGTAAAATTTTAAAACCTTCAAATGTTAGTAAATGCTTTAGATTACCCAGCTACATCTCCAAAAGCAGTCATATATATCTGGCATGTTTAACACTATAGTTTTATCTTTCTTGTTGGCATAGGTATATTTGGATTTTTATAAGGTCAGTAACAGAAATCAATATCATGTTGGCCTGGTCATAGTCAAAAAAACTACAAGTACAAGAACAATTGTATAGCTAAATTTAACAATAGCAGATTCGTTTCATAGGTATAATCATTTTAAGGTGGAATGGAGGCAATGTTAGCTTGCCCCCTTGATTAATATCATCAATCTAGGACCTCTGTGTGAGTATGTGTGACTGGCAGGCAGTCACTTGTAGCTTACAATCAACAATCAGTGGTGAATAAAAGTCATCCCACAAGAGCGCTGCCTGTTTATAGGTTGCCCAGCATTATACACCTCTAATAGCAATTAATTGATTGTGAAAATGACACAATCAGCAATACAGTCAAAATGCACAACTTATTTCAAGCGAGTAACAGAAAACACTTGATATTACCGCTGCGTGTGTGAGCGTTACTTCCTATAGGAATTCAGTTTAAATTGATTGCACGGATTTCAATTTCATTTAATTTAAAACTCTTGTCACCCGGTCGCCGAAAAGAAATAGCCTTTGTTAGTTTCTATTAATTTGATGGATTGTAGACCTGCAGATGCATTTACCACATCTTGTGTGTGTGTGTGTGTGTGTGTGTGTGTGTGTGTGTGTGTGCGTGTGTGTGCGTGTGTGTGCGTGTGTCTGTGTGTGTGTGTGTGTGTGTGTGTGCTTGTATGGGGTCATGTCCTCCATTCCCTTTAGGTACTTTAACCTGACAGAACACTAACCCATGGGTACATTTGTCACCCTAGAGACTTAAAGTGCAGTCCCGAAGGGTCCAGACTGCTTTTTGGGGATTAGAGTTGGTTTTAGGGTAAAGGTTATAAATAGGTGAAGAGTGGAGGTTAGGCATTCAGTTGTGATGGTTCAGATTAGGTTAATGGGCTCAGGAATGGTTTAGTTTAATGAGTTACCCCCTGAGACAGTGAAACAATGTGTGTCTGCTTGCTTTTGAGTGTGC
>VUQG01013832.1:1349-33744 GCA_015106755.1 Etia nguti | reverse complement strand
TGACCAAACCCCCCCCCCAAAAACAAAAAAAAAAAAAAAAAAAAAGCCCAGCAGACAGGAACCAGAGGAGGGTTAATTACCTCCGCCGAGCATCACCACTGCCACATGCAGCTGCCCGGATCACGTTTCAGCGCACATCTGCTAAAATGCACACTGGCGGAAAGCCGGCCACGTCTCAGCCTCCTTATGTGCGTTTCCTCCTTTAATGACATTAGCATATGAGTAAGAGAAACCCCCTCTTACCTTCCACATCCAGGCCATTCTTATTTCGGAGACAATGGTGGACCGCCTGTTTTCTTCAGCCCCTAAACGCGCTCAGCACCTCCGTCTGCAAGCACGTTTCCTCACGTGCTCATAACAGGAGGAGATGCGGGTGCAGTCCGGTGGTATGCGGGGATCGGCTCCATAAATGTTGGAGTGTACCGTTATTCGTCTCCTCTCTCTGTTTTTTTTTTTCCTCCCATGGAGCTGCTGGGACCTGCAACGACGCCGCGCTGCTACTGGCCGGCTGAGACGCGTAGCCCCGCCCCGTGTGCGTCACGTGACCGCCGCTGACGCCCTGGCGTTTTACAACATCAGGAACATGAGGACGAGAGGAAACAATAATAACAGAGGGTGCTGTGTGGAGTGTAGGCAGAGACGGATTTTAAGGTTAAAAGTACCGCCCCTAATTTCTTCATAATTTGCTTCCAAAAAGCCAGACTCATTTTTCAAAGTGGTCTTGAATTTATCCAGACATTCCGATGGTCTTCCAAAGTTTTTTTTCTTTCTTTTTTTTTGGAACATGGGCGGTTTTTTCACTCATTTTTCAGTCCAGTCCATCTGATCATTTTCAGAGGACTGTTTCTTGGTAGAGATTTTGTCAAAATTGATGGAATTCTGAAAGAAGAAAAGCATCGTTAGATTTTGATCCAATCTGAAAGGCTTCTGACTGACAATGTTTTGGTTTTCCAACATGACAATGAAACACCCAGATACACTGCCAATGCAGTAAAAGTAAAGCTGGATAGAAAAACACTAATTGAAACTCCATTAGTCATGGATTGGCTTCCGGAGCCCAGATCTCAAAATTATTGAAGCAGTGTGGGATCATTTTGATAGAGGACAGAACAAAAAGTAGCCAGCATCCAAAGAAGAGCTTTGAATATCCTTCAAGAAGCCTGGAGAACTCAAGACTGAACAGTGCTGCATTTGAACAATGGTACTGCCATAGGTATGGTATGAATCTGACTATATCTGGGGTGGCTGTAGCTCAGGTGGTAAGGCGGGTCACCTACTCACCGGAAGGTTGGTGGCTCCTCCAGTCTACATGCCAAATATCCTTGGGCAAGATACTAACCCCATGTTTGCCTACTGGTGAAAAACACCAGTAGGTGGTGGTCAGAGGGCCCGGTGGCGCCAGTGTCCGGCAGCCTCGCCTCTGTTAGTGCGCCCCGGGCAGCTGTGGCTACAATGTAGCTTGCCATCACCTGTGTGTGTGAATGACTGAATGTAGTGTAAAGTGCTTTGGGGTCCATAGGGACTAAGTAAAGTGCTATACAAATACAGGCCATTTACCATATGTCACTTATTGTTGCCTGAAATTTGCTCAAATAAGTGTACTGGATGGCGTACACTGTTTGAGTTAAACATGGGTGTTATTCCAACCGGAGAAGAGGAGTTTTTTTTAAAATTTAATATCCGTTTCTTGCAACAATTTGTTTAACTGTTTGAAAGATAATGCAGTGAGGCTCCCAGGTAGTCTGAAAATATTCTGAATTGTTATTATTATTATTATATCAGAGTCAAGACAAATAAAGGCATTTTTTAGTCTTCTACCTCTTTTGAGATATGAGAGTTGAGCGCGACAGCTTTAAATGTCTGGCTAATATCACGTTTAACCTGATATAACTGCAGATGTCAACGATAAATCCATTTATTTAAATTTACTAATGGACTTTAATAGATCAGATATGTTTCAGCAAGATTTCTACTCATGTTCAGCACTGTCTGCACATTCACACCTTTACACATTTGATCTGTGTTTTGGGATGCTTTTTACCTCAGCTACATCAGCTACAGCAGATTATCTCCTTCCTTCCCTATCCCTAGCAGCTTCTGTTACACAAATCCTCTGCATCCATGAACTTTCTCTGGGTCTTTGTCTTTTCCTCCTGCCTGACAGATGTCTGCACATGTCCAAATCATCTCAGACTTTCCTCTCTAACTTTGTCTCCAAACGCTCAGTCTGAGCTGTCCCTCTCATGTACTTATTTCCACTCCGATCCATCCTGTGAAACTTTTTTTGATAATTTACACATTTAAATTGCATTAGAGGTTCATTCATGTGCACAGTTACTCAGTGACAGGTTAGTGCCATTTGATCTTATTTAGTGTTCAGTTGTACCGAGAGACACAGGTGCACCTTGCTAACCAAGCCAGCTAGCCAGTGCTGATACTTTCCTGGGTCTGCCTTGTCATCCAAATAAAGTCACATCAATTTCAAGCAAATCAAAATGGCAACAGCCGTGCTGGCACCAAGTTTTTAAGCACCAGAATACAAGCCGACGAGAAGGGAGCATAAAAACAGTGGTGTTCATGGGTGCCCATATGCACATTCATACTGCTTGAATGAACCTCTAATGAAATCCTAACTTTGTCACTGACTGGCTCAATGTTGAAAACTATAGCATTTGAACCCCTAATGAACTTCTTGTCAGATGGCATTCATCAACAGATATTTTATATCGGTGGTTTTTCTTCTACTAACACATAATCAGCAGTACTTAAATTTAGCAGGGTTTTTTTTGCACTTGTATATTTTCAGTACATATTTCTGATTATACTTGCCTACCACAGATTTAAGGCTTCAATTTACACAGAGGGCAGGTTGACAACAGTTGGGAAGGTAGAAAGTTGGGCTATATGTGTATTTCTGTCACGACAGGACATTTATAGATGTAATTTGTGTTGAAATATCCATCAGCCCTACTGTTATATTTTGGGGAGCTTATAATTTTTAAATTAACTGTGGGAAGAAGCTACACTGAAACAAGGGCTATAAACTAGAAAATCTTTTAATGTTTGTTTGCAACATCAAAATACTTCAGAGGCAACACACTATATGGGGAGATGCATGAAAAAAAAAGTTTCCCTGACTCAAATCAACAAGCTCTTTTCTGGAAGCAGGATTCTGAGTTGTACAAAGAGAGTATCAAGTGCCGTTTAATGTGAAGAAGAAGTCGTGTTGGGAGAAAATCAGTGTTCCAAAAGATGCTTTCTTTTTATCTTGTCAGATCAAGATTAACCTCTGGGAACATGTTATCTTGTAAGAACAACATCCATATGTTGTTCTTACAGCAAGTCCTGCTGGAACATGATCGCCGTTCCAAAGATAGCACATTTTAATCTGGTGAGGATAAGATATTTTCTTGTGGGAATGAGATCAGTTTGTTGTGAAGTTATTGCAGTGTGAGAAAACAAGAACAGAAGTTGCAGGAGCAGGTCATTACATTATGGAAACAAGATCAATTTGTAGAAAAAAATTATTGAAATGAAAATCATACAAGTCTAGATAATCTTGCTGTGCTGTGGTGACAGCTCCTTCCATTTGCCAAAGATTTGACATTTTCCAATGTAGCTGTTCTCCCAGCGGGCTCTTTGGGCCAGCACTGCCTTTTGTAAGGAGTGTCAGGAAAATGTAGAATAATTTAATTTTTCAAGTGTGTCCTCTGACTGTAATAAGTCTTTGGGGATGCAGCCACACTGCTGCCAAGTTTCATTTCACCTCGCTGCATGATGCAGATGTTATTTAGCTCTTTGGTGCTTTGGGAATAGGCTGGAGCCAGAGTCAACCAGCCCACAGGATTGACTCATAAAATCAAATTCACAGCAACAATAAAAATGTGGCAAATAGTCAGAAAACTTAAATCACAATGTGGTCGTTTTCTCTCCCTGTTTTATTTATTGGACTAAGTATTTTTACTGGGTGTTGTTTATCAAGCAGTATCTTGGAGAGTAATTAAAGTGGACTTAATTATGTAAGACAGACACACACTTATTGTATGGCTATATCAGTAATGCTGAGAGAAAATAGTTTGTTTTTGAGATAGCAGCTCTGTTTGATTTGTTTTTCTTTTTTAATTACAAAAAACCTATGTGAGAAAATTTTTGTTGTTTGCTCTGGTGGGTAGATAAAGTCAAGCTTGCACATATATTTTTTTCAAGTGCTGATTTCACCTGAATGCAAAACTGTGGCATTGAAGAAAATTGATCAGTTACCTCCAAGAGCTGTAATCAGTGCTGAAGTTGTTAAAGTCTTTAAATTAAATCCTGAAATATTGAAATATTGAGAAGTGAGCCAAATTAGATTTTGGCATTTTTCCACTTGTATCTTAGCTTTTTGCTGTTGTTGTGAAATTCCAGGGAACAGATACCGTTTGAAGTAACACAAGTACTCGAGGCTACCTGTGGATACCTTAAGAGTCTGTTACACAGCAGGAAAATTACAGTGAAGCTGCTGGTAATGTCAGCGAGAACATGCAAATACCACACAGCATGCACACAGGTAACTGATGAGCTCGAACGAGGTCATGAAGGGACGAGGATAACCACTGAGCCAGTGGACTACCAGTGTGTGAGGTCATTAGTGTGTTTGATTACCTTATTTTTAATCATCAATAAGGTAGCAAAATATTCCCATAATATTCATAAAGTCTTACTGTTTTATTAAGCCTTCTTTTTGTCTCTATTAGCCTTTTTATTGTAGTTCTGTGTTATTATGCTAACCGTCAGTTAGCATAGCTTTTCTCACTCGGAGTCCAGTCAACAGCTGTGTTTGTACTGCTGATTCCATAACAGTTTATGCTTCTTGTGGAACAGTTTTTCCTCCAACACAGGGAATTTTAAAAAAAGTGTTTGTGGAGCACCAGTTGTACTACTCACCACTTTCGGATGAATGCAACTTTGTGTGCTTATCCAATATGAAACGCAAGTTAAATGGTGGCCCCTTTGACAGTGATATTGCAAATGTGCACCAGCAAGTGATCAGAATGGCACTTCCAGGGAGCCGTGCAAATGTGGCAGGAGCAGTGTATGGCTGCTGAAAGGGAGGACTTCAAAGAAAAAGGCTGAATTTAAATTAGGTTTTTGCTTTTTATAGGTGCAGCGGTGGAAATTTTTGATGGCACCTCATAAAATTATCATGTAACTCCAAAATAGTGGTATTCATGAACATGGATGGATGAGGGGCTTGCCATTTTCACATTTTCTTTCATTATTTCACATTGCAGAGAGACCGCTGAAGAATGAATATTTTGGGAATGAGGTTGCTTCTTTGTCGCATTTGATTCATGCACAGTCACAGATGGCTGAAGAGTTTAGGTATTTGAAATACTTTGCTACAAGTAAGAAAGTCACTAAACAGAAATGGCTGCAGCCAAACCCTCCAACAGAGGGCCAATCGGTGGCAGCTGTCACCAAAATAAACTATGGAGAATCTGACCTTTATCTTTAAGACTGCAATATGATAAAAATTTAAAGGCTAAAAAATGAGCTATATACACTGGGGTCTGAAACACAGCGAAAAATTATATATTTTTTTATATAAATAAGGAAGTATGTGGATTTAAAAGAACTACATGAAGACCACAGAGAGCAAACTGTCATGGACTTTCCTCCAGTCACCTGAACTTAAACCTTCTTAAACTATATTCTTCTTGGCTGCTACCTCAAAGCACATTGTGTGCTGTCGGTCTTACGTGCTACACAATAACATTCAATATTTAGTATTTACTGTTAGTTACAGTAATCTAGGTTATTGCTGTGGTGTCGTGTTTATTGTGTTGCTCTCTTTTTGCTTGTTTTCTTTTTTTGTTCTCTCTCAACAGGTGATCCAGCGGATTTTTTATTTTTTATTTTTAGTGTCTTCTCTCACTGTCCCTCTTCCCCTCTGTTTTTCTTTTCCTCCCTTTCTTTCTCTCTCCCTTTCCTATCCCCCAGTCATGTCTGTCCTGTCTGTAATAATTTAAAATAAAATAAAATAAATAAATAATAATAACAAAGGTCAATGAAATGGACCAATATGGAAAGGCCGTGATGATCCACTTGGTAAAGTAAATCCGTTGGGCATCTTACTTGGCCTTGAGACAATAATTCTGCTGGCTAAAGAACCAAACGGGACAGGCAAAAAAAGAAAGAAAAAAAAAGCCTACTTAAGTCTATGAAAGGTAAGCAGTGGTGAGATCCATAAACTGTATATAAAAGATGAGCACAACCATTGTGGCGTCACACATTGGTTAGTGAAGTCCTGTTGTGCAGGCAGAAGGTAGGTGTTAAATGAGGTCAAGACCCCATGTTTCTCCAGGTGAATTCATTGGAATGTGAGTGTGTGTGAATGTTAGATAGAAAGCACTTAAACGTACAAAAATGTTTGTGTGAATGTGATTGTTAATGGGTGATTGAGGCATGCTGTATAAAGTGCTCAAGTAGAGTAGAAAAGTTAATAATATAAGAATCGGTCCATTTACCCTTTACTATGTTTTCCCATAGACTTCTATTCATCTTCTTTTTGCAACCAGAGAAGTCGCCCCCTGCTGGCCTCTACGAACAATACAGGTTTTAGGCAATTCTGCATTGGCTTCTTTCAGAATCAGGAGCTATGTTAATCCTTTTACATACAGACAGCTCAAAAAGATCCTCTTTGAGGCATTTTCACACCATTCAAATACATTATGGATGATCAGGTTTGAATCATATGCTGCTGCCGTCAAAGCAGAAGAGGGTAAAATAAATAATTTTTACTTACCATTCATATTGTTAAGCTGTTATTTATTTTAATACAAATGTTTTTTTTTAACATGATCACCACACTGTATACATGCTGATGAGACACAACAGATCAGTCCATATGATGAAAATACCCTTTTTATGTACGAACACAGCATGTTTAGTGTCTCCTTTCAAAGAGTTTGCTCAAAGTTGATCTCAAACTGTTACTTGAATGAAATCCTGTCTTGCCAAGGTGTCACATTCCTTTATGAGAGAAGGATTAAATATATTGTAGAAACCCCATTTTAAAAAGCCAAGGACACAAAAACACAAGTTGTGGCCACACAACCATCAAATTTCAATTTAACCTTCTTTGACAGCACATATTTGGAGAGCTGATTTGGTTTGAGACATTGATTTTTATGTTCTTTCACAGGAACTCTTGGAAATATCAGAGAAAGTGATAGAAACTTGGCAAACATCCTGTCTGTCTTTCCATCACGCTATTCTGATGCTGCCTTTGTGTTCCTCCTGCCTGTATGGGAGGCTGTAATTGAGTTCAGCTGCAGCCTGCCTCCCTGCCAGATGACATGACACCTTGAGTAAACAGAAATTTTCCAAGATGTCAGTCTTGTTTGCAAATGAAAGAAACCAATCTCAGGTTCTCTTTTTTTTTTAACAAAAAATATTTGATATACACCAGCTGCAATTACTGAAGCACAAACAAGCATGAATTCACGAGGTACAGACACTTGCTGCTAGAAAAGAAGCACATACCCGCACCTATAAACCCTCTGAGTGGGTAACCACAGCCTGCTGGTACACCTCACTTCTTTTGATTAGGTTCTACAGCATTGATTAAACTTCTCAGTTATTTTCGGCAGGTGTGAAGCAGGTCCTCTCAACAAATCAATAGCTCTATCGAGGATATCACCAAATCTCCTTCTTTCTCGCCGTCTCCATCTCTTCTCTTTTAAAGCTTTTCAAACAGAGCATGAAAAAAGTAACCCTCAAGCGCTGGAAGTGCAACATCACGGATTAAAATTCTCAGAGTAGTGTGTGCGTGCCACTGAAAGAGAAAGTCAAGGTCATCTGCATCTGAAATTACCTCTGGATGATTAAGGGACTACGGATCATACTCTGTCACCTTTCAGGATGTGATAAGCACCTATCAGTCTCAAGGAAGCAGAGGAAGGTAGCACTACACCTTCAAGTTAGAAACTGTCTCAGATGGCTGTCTCTGCTTTGTACAGTGGATCAAATGACCGACAACTTTACCTTCAACTAGCAGCATGTGAACTTCCACTTGACCTCACGATATAGAAACAAAGTTAGTGTTAGTGTCCCAGTTAGTGTTTTGTCCCACTTCTACAGGCCTGATGTGTACAACCAAATGCATGTACATATTTACTTAGTATACTGTGCCATGGCCAAAAATCAAAAAATCATATTTCATATCATATATCATATTTAAATATCCACCCACAGCAGCGATAAAACTCTAGCGTTTTTCGGTTGTGTACTGATGGGATTGTGTGTTATGTTGGTAGTGTTCCAGTGTGGGCATACAACATGTTAAAATCCTACATGGATTTAGTCTGTGGTATGGATTTAGGACACAGCTTAAAGTCTTCCCCCTTGCTAGCAGCTCTAGAAAGCTAAAACATGATGCTGACATTAACACTAACAAGTTAATAAAACCAAAATATTCATCTCCTTAGTGTGCTGGCATGTCAACGTTTGCTGTTCAAAGAGTTTTGTTTTACAGGTATTTGGTTACAGATGTGAACTGGTCCATTGCATTTTTGCCTGATGATGGATGTGGAAGAAAGGTTTGTGATGACAGAGTTATTGCACTGAACAGGAATATATGCAATCCAAACCATCAAACAGCTGCAGAGATTTTCCACTCTGAAGAAAAAATTGAAACATTTTGGGAAACAGAAATCAGGAGTATTCTTCCTCTGGGGACCATGCATATCAGTACAAAGGTTTGTTTCAGTAAATCTGTTATTTTTATTTATAAAACCTAAAATAATTCAACCATTCAGATGATAAATTTCTCACTGAAGGCACTACAGCAAGAAACCCTAAACATTATTTTTGTTTCAACAGCATGGCATTGTGATAAAAGTCCAGAAGTTGGCCTCCCTGCAGATAAGGGCCACCCTATTAAAAATGTTTGCAACACTGTGAAACAAATAATATGACAAAGGAGATCAACTGAAATCCTGTATCAAGCAAGAATATGGGGAAAAACAGCCAAACTACATCAATAGATGTCAGTCCCCAAATGCTCAAAGAGTGCTGTTCAAAGAAGAAACCATGCAGCACAAGCCGCTTGTCTGACATTAGTTATTACTGCGTCCGAATGCTCCTTCAGTTTCCAAAAGCAAACAGCCACCGAGGCATGGATTAAAGTTAAAAATGATTTACATTTTTTACTACTCCAATAAAATAAAAGTGAATTTAGGAGCTTAATGCTGTTAGATTATTAATATTAATTTAGCTAAATAGCTGCCACTAGATACCATGTTTTCTCTGAAGACAGAGATATTGTTAGGCTAATGCAAACACATAACCACAGGGAAGATGTAGGATGAAGGTTAAATTGTTCTAAATAAAACTGCATGTTAAGAGTGCCTGATTAGCAGAGACAAATACAACCATATGGTAGGAAGAAAACCACTCAATAGAACATCTGATATAACCACATCCACAACACGCTGTCAGTGACTGATATCTTGAAAAAGTTGTGATCCCAGGTTTCGGTTCACACTGAAAAAGATTGGTCCAAGACTGAAGTGTTAAAATATTTTGTGTCCTAAACACCATAATACACCTGAGGTTTTTTAAAAACTTGTCTTACATATGAATATTCAAAGAAATAAGGAACACAACACTAGAATACAATAGAATAGCCCTTTATTGTCATTGTACGTGTACAACAAAAAGGGAAAGCACCTCATCTAGTGCAGCAAACTCTTGGGCTCAGAAATGGGGTTAAGTCAACCTTTAACAAGCTGACAGTAAACACTCTCCTTTCCTAACTAGGGGGACCAGGTGGGACTGCACAGCACATTTATCCCTTGTCCTCCTGCCCCAAATATTGAAACAATGTCCTACATTTTGATTTGCTCTAGTTTTTGAAAGTCAGTGGTGAGAAACTTTTATTGAGTGGTTGTGAAAAAAACAGACACTCAAAAGACTTTAATCACAGGTCTTCTGCAGATTAACATGTCACTGTCTTTTGCTCCCTATGCCACCCCTAAAGTGGAAAATTGCAGATTTTTCATAGAAAATAGAAAACCACAAATGAATCCCACCATAGCAAAGACTGTGAATTACCTTCCACTGGTTTCAACCAGCTATTAGAAATGTCATAGTTTTTGTTATGCTTCTATCAGTTATATGTGAGCTCAAAACAAGATGTACCAGTTGATGGATGAATCCCACTTAAACCCAAATGATTACTAAGCAACTGAAGTAACAGGTAACAACAGTGTGATGGCATCAGCCACACATGGGTAAAATCAGTCCATACATTCACCTCATTAGTTTGGTTTGCAGTTATATAACAGTGGTATTATGAAGCATGCACATAATAGCATTGTATGGTTTAAAAAATGTTTTCTGTTATACTAAACGGGGTGTTTTAGGTTTACTTATGTTATTTTGTGTTTAGTTAGTATTGCTGTTTGTTTTTGTTTCCCCCTATTGTGTGTAAATGGTTTAGACAAACCACTATGAAGGTTACCCTCCTGTGTCCTTGTGTTTAGGTCAGTTTGTGAGTTGTGTCTACTTTGTTTGGTTAAGTTTCTGGAATAGAGTTATATTTATTTGACCTCTTTTATGGGCCTGCTAATTACATTTTGAACTTTGTCTTTTTTAACTTTTTTGGGGGGGTTAAAAAAAATTTTAAAAAGCCCATTTTGAAGACATTTTTCCTGTGTCCTCTATACCTTTGGTGCTTGGTCCCTCACAAACGGTTTTAAACATTACTGATAGAAACATATTGCTGTAATAAAATTCCAAATTAGCACACAATCAATTTTTTTCCACTTGTTCCACTTGGGCCTATTCCAGCTGCCATGGGCTAAGTGATGGGGCACACCCTGGACAAGTCACCAAGTGTTCAAACCTATACGCAATTTGGAATCAACAGTTAATCACCAGTTAGTTAACCCTAAACTAAACAATATCTTTGGACTGCAGGAGAGAAACACTAATTCCCAGTAAAATCCTATAAGAACTTGAAATATATTCACTATACACCACTAATCTATTCAGTAATCTATTCAGTATTTAACTCAATCAATTAAAAACAAAAAAACAAAAAGTGGTCCTCTTAAGTAAAGTCTGTAGCATTCATCCTTAATATGACATGGCAATTCATCTAATAGTTTTTCACCAATGAGAAATTTTGTGGCTTCAGCAGACAATTAAAACAAACACCTTTTTTAAAAGTGACAATGTGAGAAGATTTTTTTCAGAATTTTTTTAATGCTTCAGATTAATGTTTGCACACATTTCAATAGAATGAGTTGAGACTTGCCATTTTAGACGGGCTTCTCTTGCATCTGATAACAAAAACTGCCTGCAGAGAGAAAAAAAGACATCGTATCTGAAGTGTTCCCACAGAAGCTTGTGATAAAAAGGTGTGGGGGGAAAAAGTACCTGAGGACAAAAAGTTTAAATCGTATAAATGTGTAAAAATTGAGGGTAACAGAGAGAAAGGCGGACAGCCTAATAGTCATAACATTGCCCTGAGGTTCATTTAAGTATTTTTCTCTCATCGGCGAGGAAAAAAACTAAAACTGTGAAAAGAAAAGAGAAGCCAATGCAGTTTTTTCTCTCAGAACTATTGTCTAAAAATACTGGACACCATGCTGTGAAGCATGGCTCTGATTTCAGTTTCAAAGAACCTGTATCCATTTGCTTGATGAGAACAGTCGGTGTTGGTCTGGTTCCCAGGCTTCAGTTTGGTGCGGTGAACCCAGTAAGAAGATGCCTGAGCGATGATGCCCTCTCTGCCCCCTGAAATCCTCCTCCTGTGCTGACAGACACAGACACAAAGACACCAATAGAGGCTCTCAGCTGATGGAGACAAGTCTCTAAGTACTATTGTAGTAATGATAATTGCAGATATAAGTGATGTCAAAGCATACCTCAGCATGTACAGTGGGGGTTTAAATCTCTAATACTACTAAGGAGGAATTCCTCTGTTTTATATTACATACATACACATAGTCAAGCTGCATGTTCTCCACATTTGTTCAAACCTGAAAATCCATTTTTATCCCAGCAGGAACTTGAAATGTTCCGAAAAAACCCCAGGGACGTAATTTCTCTTTCTCTGTCTTCCCGTGGCTCCAAAGTTTTTCAACAGGTTTGTGGTCAGTTACAGGAAAATCTTTGGTCTTAAAGGCTTAGAATACCTATATAAGAAATTAACATATAGGCTGGGAGTCTGAAAAGAGAAACCTCAACCTTGCATCCTTTTTAATAGCCAGCAGGGGGAAATGTCCTGTGGTTGCAAAAAGAAGCCTGGCTGCATAGAAGTCCGTAACAAAATGACTCCACTTCTCACTTGTTTCAACACTTCAGGAGACATTTTTGCAAAAATAATATGATTTCAATCTCCTTTTTTCAATCTTTTTTCATAGAGTATGACGTTAGCTCTGTAAATTATGGTGTCATTAAGAGTAAAATAGACAATAAAGCAGGATTTCCTTTAAGGTGTGGTTACCTAGTGACTCGCAAGTGGCTAACATACAAGCAACCAATGTCCTTGGTTTATCCACCAGTGGGAAGTGTCACAGTGACTGCATCCATGTTTTATAGTCTATGTAGCCTTCAAAGCTGTGTTTGAACTCATTTTTCTGCTGTAGTATGAATCATTCTTCACAAAGATGGAAACCAGAGGGTCGAATATGCTTCTGAAGAGTAGACTGCTACTCTTCCTTGGTCTAGGAGGAGTGGATTCAAAGCTCAGCGCAGTGACTTCAGACTTCACTCTGGGTTCACTCTATTGCCATTCAACTTTGTCTTGGATTCAGCAGTAAACAGGAGTTTTTCCTTCTTTCTCCATGAAATGCTGGCATGTCTTAGCCCAACATGGATGTTTTTAAGACACCACTGAGACACTACTTGTAGACAAGAGATTTTTTTTAACAAGGCTTTTGGTGAAAAGTCTTTTAGCAAATTCTGTGTCTGTGATGAAGCTGTTTTTCTGTCTCCCAGTGAATGCAATCTATAACACTAATTTCAGAGTGGAAAATAATAAACTTATACCAGGATTCTTTATGTAAAGTTTATAGTATGAAGCCAGAGATCTGAGAGATTGGGGAAAATTTGTGAATTGAGCTGCCCAAGCGGGATTAAAGCAGGATTAAAGACCAGGATTTTAGTTTTATTCTCACTGAGGGAGAGCAAATTCTGGGTGTAATTGAAATATAAGTGACTGGGCACTAATATGCTTTTTAATATGGACCCAAGAGACAGCACAGACAGGGATAATAGAATAGGACCCAAAATAGAGCCCTGGGGTACGCCACAAGTCAAACCAGCCAATTTAGAACTATACCAACTAATACTGATTGAAAATAACCTGTTAGACAAATGTGAATTGAATTTAGCACAGTGGATACAGATATATTGTTAAAAACTAGAAAAAAATATCTCATGATCCACTAATCATGAAATATTGAATGGCCAGCCTTGGGAAATGGATTTCTCCAGAAAAGGTACCTACTGTGGCTCTGTTCCAGCCATTACTTTGTCTTAAGTCTTCTTATAAGAGTGTGGTGAGGTGTGTTCTGTAGCTCAGCTGCAGGGGAAGGGTTGGCCAACTTGGCTGGTAACAATCATCTAATCACGCCTCCTCTATTTCAGTAGCACATTGGGACCTGGAAGAGGAAGAGAGCTGAGTTGGAGCAGCAGTGTGAGAAAACTGGGCTGACAAGAGAGCAAGAGAGAGCAGCTACAGCAGCTTGGAAACAGCCCTGAAAAATAAAAATCACAAGTATTATAACCACTGTGTGTGGCATGCTTTCTAAAACCCATTTCTGCTGAAAGTCTCTTTGAGGAGTATGGGAAAAATGGCATCGGTGTTCCAATCAGTGGGTTTCAAATTAACAATATTATTCAAGTTTGGATGTGAGGAGGATCCAGACTTAACCGGATGTGAGGTTAAAAAATGATGTGACATATGGTTGATCTGAGTACAGCAACCTTACCCACAAAATAATTTAGATGTCAGAATGACAGAGTTAAATAATATTAATATTAATATTTTATTTTAAATTTCTTAAAATTTCAGAAGGCCCATGAAGTTTGTCTTCCTTCCATTTCTGCTCTACTCTCCTGTATTGCTGTCTGAGTACAGAGGTAGTCTCATTAAGCCATGATTGGAATTTTACTTTGGAGTGGTGTGACCTTAATGAGCCAACAATGTTCACGATAGTGAAGCAAGTGTCGTTAAAATAATTTAAGATAAGAGTAATGGCTCATAAAGTGTTGCCTAAAAGCTAAAATGAATTGGTCGGTGGTAACAGATGTGATAGAACATGAGCATCGAATAGAAGCACATCTTTGGACCAATATTTGCTGGAAGGCTGACCTTCCTGATCAGGAAAGAAATAGCAATTTCAATTTCACTGGTATGCCCTAATAATCCAAAATATACAAATAAATCAAAGAGATAAAACTACATTGCTCAATTTTTTTTTATCATGTTAGAAATTGTGCAGAATTTCTTTTAAAAATGAGCCTATTTCTTTTTCTAATATTGAAGTCAGCTTCTGTTCACTGCACTGGCCTTGAGCACACAAGCCCCAATCACCTGCTTTTCAAATCATTTTGTTTATGAGCAGCAGCCAACCAGAATAAAGTTGGCTTAAAGGTAGAGTACCAAGACCTACTGTAAGATAAATAAGGTTGTTTTTAACAGTGGATCATGCAAAGCCATTGTAGCAGAATCCAAATAAAAACAAGGACCCTCAATGATCATGATCGGTTGGACCGTAAAATGTAAAGGTGATTAGGAGATCCTGACAAAATGATAGGAGTATCAGCAAAATTTAACAGCTGCTGTGGAATCTCACACTGTGCTTCAGCAGATGGACTTTTCCAGGTCGTCACATTTGAAATCTTCATATTTAGCTTTTTCTTGGCTGCATTCTGAGCTCCTCTTATTTAAAAATCAGCTGAATTATAAATTTGGTCACACATTACCGCTCCAAGAAATCTCTGTTAGCTTTTTTTTTTCTCTATTATTGAATGCACTGGCAACTTTTTATAATTAAAAATGAGCTGAATTATAATTTTGGTCAAATATAATGGACATTTTATCTTTAATTCAACATTTAATTCAACATATTTTCACAAAACATATTTACAGTATTTTCTCTGGATTGATCTCAAACAACAACCCTTCTTCAGAAAACTCTTAATTTTCACAGTTGTCTTATAATGAACACTTAAAAACGACATAGTGATCTGGTAGTTGTACCTTTCCAGACCAGTCCTGTGTAAACCACAAATTTCACACATCTATTTCAGAAGCTATACTCGCACTTCGGATCGCCTCCAGCCACAGAAACAGTGGATAATCTGCTGTCCTGTGTTCCTCCACTTTCAAGACGGCTCACAAGAATGAATCATTTTGACTCACTATGACAAATTTCTCTCTTCTGCCACTGAGAAAAAGCATAAATTGAAATGTAATTACCGCAAGTTCTTTTGGACGCTGTGTCATTTTGCTAATGTATGAATGATTCATCTCAGAACACAAGGTCCATTTGTATTAATGAAGGAATTGCAGACTAGGAGTCCGTTCCCAGGTAAAGATTTAGTTTCCATTTTCATTTTCCCTTCAGCAGCTTTAAGGACATTTTTATTCTTTCTGAACTGTGTTCCATGTCATCATCACAGTCCAAAATTTGTGCTTTACTGCCTCCTAGTGAATACAACAGTAGGTGATAATGGGTTAGAAAGATTTGTCAGATTATCAGGTATCACTGTAGGGCAATAAATATGACATCTGCTGCTTTTCACACACATCATACCAAAGAAAAATGTGGCGCCATGTGGTCCATTTAGCAGCTGTTATGGAGCTTTTCATCATCTCATGTCTTTCTATTTATTGTGGAAATGTAGCTGCAACATGTCCATTCAAAAGTTATTGAAGAAGCTGTTCAGGGAAAGATGAACGAGAGCTGTGAAGATGTGCATCAAAAAAGCAGATGTCAAAAAGTGCATAACTCATTTAGGTTTTTATTCCAGATTTATTGTAAATGAAAACAAGGGGAGATTTGGATTCTACTTGGATTTAATGCTCTGTTCTGGCTATTACTTGATTTCACCAATCAGGCTTAACATTATTGCGTTTTTCCCCCTTTTGCTGCAAAAATAACCCTGACCTATCGAGGCGTGGATTTCATGGACCCCTGAGGACGTGCTCTGGTATGTGGCAACCAAGATGTTAGCAACAGATCCTCAACCACAGCCGTCAGGGAATATCATTTCGATGTAAGCGTGTACATGGTCTGCAACAATGCTTAGGAAGGTGGTACAAAGTAGCATTCACATGGATGGCAGGACCCAAAGTTTCAAAGCAGAAAATTGCCCAAAGCATCACACTGCCACCACCGACTTCCCCAGGTAAGGGACGCATATGCACCCAGCCATCCACATGATGTAAAAGAAAACATGATTCATCAGACCAGGCCGACTTCTTCCATGGCTTCACATGTCCATTATTGGTGCTTTCAGCAGTGGACATTGGTCCGCATGGGCACTTCGGCTGATCTGCAAAGCCACATTAGCTCATCTGTCAGACCAGACCGCACAGCCTTTCCTCACCATGTGCATCACTGAGTCTTAGCCATTGATGTTTTGGAGATGCTCTGACCCACTCATCTAGCCATCAGAACTGGGACCTTATCAAACTTCCTCAAATCATTACCCTTGCCCAGTTCCTGCTCCCAACATAAACTTTGAAGACAAAATGTACACTTGCTCCCTAATATATCCCACCCACTAACAGGTGAAAAGATGAAGAGATAATCAGTGTAATTCACTTCACCCCTCAGTGGTCATAATGTCATGCCTGATTAGTTCATACCTCAAAGGTATGTTTTATAAGTTATTCCTTTTAAAGAGCAGGGTAGTGTTAAATATACTGATAATTAATTAATTACAATTAGAAATCGGACGTATCTCACAAGTTCTGAATTCCTGACAAAGAAGACTATTAAGTTCTTGCAACCTATGACTAAGTAGCTTGTAGAACCACCTTTAGCAGCAAGTAATCCTTTTCTGTGTGACTTTATCAGTCTCTCAGTGGGAATTTTGTCCCATTCTTATTTACAATGTTGCTTCAGTTCACTAAGAGGCAGGCATTCATTTATGCACAGCTCTCTTAAGGTTCTGCCACAGCATTTTGATCTGGTTGAGGTCTGGACTTCGACTGGACCGTTGCAGCACAATGATTCTTTTCATTTTCAGTCATTCTGTTGTAGATTTGCTGCTGTGCTTGGGTTCACTTTCTAATTCCATGACACAATTTCAGTCAAGCTTTAGATGTCAGACAGATGTCCTCACATTTGCCTTTAGAATACTTTAGTAAATAGAAAAGTTCATGGTTGACTCAGTGACATTTTGCAGGTCTTGCGACTGCAAAACAAACCCAAATCATCAGCTCTCCACTTTCGTGCTAACAATTGGTGAGAGGAATTTCCATTAATATGCTGTGTTTGTTTTTTGTCAAGCATGGCGGAGTAAATTGTAGCCAAACATCTCCGCTTTAGTCTTGTCTGTCCAAAGAACAGAAGTCCAGAAATCTTGTGGTTTGCACAAATTAAACCTTGCAAAGCTAAAATGTACTGGCAGATTGTTTTTAGAGGTGCCCAAACAAGCCATACTTGTTTAGTCCTTTTAAAAAGGGTACTGTCATGAACATGCTACTTAAAGCCTGTAGAGATTAATACGTAACTCTAGGTCCGAAAAGGTTGATTCTGTTCATCTGGGCGTAGCGTTTTCAGTGGGAGAAACATTTCGTCACTCATCCAAGTAACTTCTTCAGTCTCAGCTGACTGCAGGTTTCCGCAACCTTATAAACAGTACATTTGCACAATGACTGAAACTAGCACCACTGAATTAACAATGGGCTGTGAGGTCAGTTACTTACCTGGATGATTGACCATGCATCAAGACATGTAACTCTAGGGTTTCTTGTTTCATCTTTTCTGAGCACAGTATGACTTTGCAGGGAATTTTCTGGTACAACCACTCCTGGGAAGACTGGCATTGAGCAAGACTTCATATTTACCATCAGCAGTGAGATTTCTAGCATTTCAATAATCATCCCTTCCACACTTCTCTACCTACTGATGTCTCGTCTCACTACTTTGGGGGTTTTCTTCAGTAACTTCAGGTTGTTAGTTGCTTAGAAAATCAATCTTCATGAGACTAAATGAAATATTCTCTCGAAAGTTGAAAGTTCAGCCCAGCGTATGCCTCAGAGTTGCTCTGCTGTCATTAAACTGCAGACGCTCCAGAACAGCTCCAAACAGACCTCGAGTTCAGATTGTTTTGGCTGCTACTGTTTCTGAGGTCAGGAGTAAACTTTTGTTCACATTACCCAATAACACTATCTGTAGGGATGTTCTGTTTTGTTAAGAGTCTGGCTGTTCAGGCTTAGTTCAAACTCTCTGAAAAATATAATGTTTGATGTATAAATAAAATATAAGAAAAAAAGAAATATTATCCAGTTTAAGTGGCTGACAGTTCACCATAGAAGAAGATGAGGTCATTAAGAAAGCATGAAGGCTGGTGTTGATGCCTGATCGGAACTTCAGGTTGCAGCGAAAAACAAAAAAAGATAAGGTGGAAAGTAATTAAGAGGAGAATGAAGTCATGATTTTCTCTCTTGATATCTTGCAAGTCAGTCTCACACCAAATGTATATCAGCTACAGCTTTTTACAGTGGAAACGCCTCTAAAATTATGAGATGATTTCACTTATTCCTGTTTCTTTCTACTGACCTGCATACAAGTCATTTGAATGTCATATTTTTTTATTTTTTCCATTCCAGGTGGTGCATGACTCAAACACTGGACTTTTACCCTAGAGACTGGGGTTTATATTCTGTGTGGGTTAGTTTTTAATATTTACTTTAATTTGTATTTTTTTATATATTTTTTTGCTGTTTAGGCGTGTTTTCAGGAGTTTTGTGGTATCACTGTTATCTTTAGAGTTTGACCCAGGAGATTTGGAGTTTGTGTCCTATGTGGTATCATTAGTTTTTCTGTATTATTTTTTGTATCATTTTTAGTTGTTCTTCTGACAGTGTTTAGTTTTGTTTGGTTTTTGGGTGCAATTATTTTTTCATACTATTTTTAGACATTGTCTTTAGGGCCATCATAGCTGTTACACATTTTGCTTTGAAACTGTGCAGTTTTTAATCATCCATACATCCACACATTTTCTTAACTGCTTTTCCATTTCAGGGTGATGAGAGAGCTGGAGCCTATCCCACGCTTGTGTTCGTACCGATTTAGAATCGCCAGTTAACTTTAGTGTGGGAGGAAGGTACAGTGCCCAGACAGAACACCCACACAAGCACCAGGAGAGCACACAAACTCCACACAGAAAGGCTCCAGCCAGCCAGCAGGTTTGAACCAAAAACCCTCTTGCTGTGAGGCAACAGAGCTGCCCACTGCACTGCTATGGTACCCCATGAGGAACTTAATTGGTGAATAAAAAATGGACTTGTCTAAAGCGCAATCCTGACCGCCTACCACCATCCATAAAGCGCAGTATTAGACATCCTAAGTCTTGTTTTCACCAGGAGTTATGGGCCAGTTTTTCTTGGCCGAGCACAGGGACCTCTTGATCTGTGTCTTCACTGGATGCCTCAAAATTCACATTGTGAGCAAAAACTTTGTTGAATTTTAGAGATGCAGGTGGTGTTTGTTAGTGTTGGACCTTTTCCTGCTAAATTATCCATCTCATGGTTTATCATACAGACATGACAGCGGTTTAAATCTTCTTATCAACTCTCTGCAAGAAAGTGAATAAGTAATCCAGGAAAAAGTCAGTTACGCTTGTGAGTTATTTTGTCTTGTTTAAACAGAAGCTTCAAGCAAAATCAGCAAACCTCAGAGATTTTTGAGGCAGTTTTGTTTTTCTTCACCTGCAGACTGTAAATAAGCTCACTGCATAGAGCTGCCTGAGAGATTTTAGACACCTGATATTCTTTCACTTCAGCCAAAGCACTGAAAAATCTATATTTTTGAATGACAACACGGTGAAGCTTTAAGCAAAGTCACAATACCAGCTGCAGCTTCTCTGTCAGTTGATGGGTAACAAACTCACCAGCAACATGGGGTAAATTATAAATTTGGTGGAAAGAAACAAGACTGTCCAATTCACGCCAAAGCTGCAAAACCAAACTCTTGCGGAGATGTTGGGAGGCAATAACAGAAGCAGAATAAAACCAAACTGGGTGAAAAGTTAAAAACAAAACCACCCCTGCTCCAAACTCATGAGTAATCTCTACACACATAATATTGCTGTGGCTTAATTAAACATTTATTAAGTGATTGTCTGCTGTGCCTGTGGTTTAGCAGCGTTTGGCTGCAGCTGCCTGTCCTGGACTAATCCTCTGTATTTTGTGCTGAGAGATAACGAGAGGGTGACAGGACTGAGAAGAGGAGAGGGAGGAAAAATGGGTTGCGGCTTTCCTTGCAAACAAATACGACAGAGAGGTGAAAGCTGTGATCCATCCATCTGTCTCTCTGCTCCTTTTCTCTCTTTGGTTTCCTCACTCTTCGCCTCTGTCTCTCATTCACACTTTTTTCTTTTTTTTTGCTTCTCTCCCACCTTCTGTCTTCCCTTTTCATCTGTCTCTTTCTCACTAATGAGAGCCAGTGGGGTTTCTCAGCAGCCTAACAACCAGCATGTTTGTCTCTGCCCAGACACCAGGGGCCCACAGATTACTGCTCCCCCACGGACTAAATGAATACACAAATAAATACAAGGCTCCCAGTATATTTTCTGCAGGACCACATTGCACTAAGTATATAACACGATGAAAAATGCATGCGGCAGGAATGGTGGCAGAGGTGAAGGCAGGACCAGGGGCACCTTGGGTCTGATTGGCCCCTGCATACCTCACACCAGAGTCAGAGAAGGATGGCTTGTTAGTATTATGGATGGAAAACTGAACAGGTCAGCTGAAGATGTGGGGGACCTCATGATTCCAGTTTTTATTAAACAAGGTCGCACAAGGGCGACCAAGAAAACTGCTGGGAGGGCCGGGGAAAAGCCATAAAAAAATGTAAGATATCACCTACAAAAAAGACACAAAAAAAACTGTGATGCAAAATGACCACAGGTATACCCAAAAAGACCAAAAACACACTCAAACAAAACCCCAAACAGGTTCAAAAGTTCATAAAAAGACTGAAAAGTATTAAATAAGACCACAAGCAGATTCACAAGGACCACTGACAGCCAGAAAACAATGAAAAATTTGTCCCTCTGGACTCACAAAGCTTAAAATTGGCCATGCAATCATGTTAAATATCTTAACATCTTCACAATGTTCTAATGGCTCTTCTCAACAGGAATCAGCAGAACTATGAAAAAACGACACAGACACAAAATGACCACTGAAAGACACAAAGCACCAACAGATAAGAACAAAACTGAAAATAAATGTAAAATGACTACAAACAGCTGTAAAATAACCCTGTCATTAACAAGAATCAAAACTTTAAACGCGTCTTATCTAAAGTTACTTCCCAGCGTGATGAAGTGCATCAGAATATTAATGTAAAATGTGTTTCACCATCTTCTCGATCCTGATGGTCTAATTACTGCCGGGAGATAATAACGTTCTTCATAGTTACTGCAATCATTTTATCATTAGCCTGACATTTTATTAAAGCCTTTGTTAGAAAATTGTTCCAGGTAAAGTGTCATTTTCTTATCTTGGTTACATTGCAGGGGGAAATCTTATCTTCATTACATGGAGGAAAACAGGTAGGAGAGAATTACAGAGACGGACTGCATCCATCTTTTTACCCCGCTCCATTACTGCAGTCTGCCACCGCTGTGAAACACAATCTCTCACACAGCATCGGCAGAGTTTGTGGGCTGCCAGCTTCATTACTGCAGCATCAATCTTAATGCTGGAAGTAAAAGAGTTTTATCCTAATCAATGCAATGCATGAAAGTCTTTAACTACAAGCTGTTTAAATGCTTAACATTAGATATTAAAGCTAAAATACCTAATGACAGACTGTGGATTTAGTTTATGGATTGCAAAAGGAAAGACTAAAACTCCAGTACGACACCTACTATAACCTGACTTCAAAAACATGTAACCTCCAATAACATAACCAAAAACTAAATGTAGTATATTGCATGTTATGGCTTGTGTACTGAACTGCATTAAACTAAACTGGTTCGTTTAAAACCTAATACAATTTCCATCCAGTCTGTTGGTTTTATATAAATATGACGGACAGTAGTGTCAGAGACTTAAAGCAGCATTTACACACAAAAAACAGCATGGCATGTTTGAAAATGAGAGGTAAGGCTGCCATCTAGTGGTAAGGCTAATTTAGTTCTGCAGAACGAGCTCATACATATAAAAATGATGTCTATACAATATTTAAAATTCTGGTGAGTATATACATGTTAAAAAAATATTTTTCAAATAGTGACTATTTATGCAGGTCAGAGGAGTTATGAGACAGAATCAACAGACTGTTTACGAATGATTTCCAGATCTATTATAATCCATTACCAAGGAAAACCTCTGGGCTTCCAGACTATCTAATCAGCCAACCACATGGCAGCAAGATGACCTGCTGAAAACTGAACATCAAAGGGCAAACGAAAGGTGATTTGAGTGACTTTGAATGAGTCAAAGTTGTTGCCAGACAGGAAGGTCTGAGTGTTTCAGAAACTGTTGATCTATTCTGATTTTCCCCCACAATCATCTGTAGGGTTTAAACAGAAGGGTCTGGGGGGAAAAAGAGAAGATAAAACCTTACTGATGTCAGAGGTCAGACTGCTTCATAGGATAGGAAAGCAACAGTAACTCAAATAACCACTCGTTACAACCACGGTATGTAGAAGGGAATCTCTGAATACACAGCACAGCGAACCTTGAAGCAGCTGAGCCACGGCACCAGAAGAGTTCTGAAAGGTTTTCCTTTGGTCATGTTGCACTTTTTATGGTGAAATAACTACAAAAATGATTCCACAGCTTAAGTTACCGGCCTCACAAGATGAAATGTGCACATGCAAAGATGCTAAACTAACAGCAGACACAGGTAACAGCTTCAAAAGCAAACCGACAGCAAAAAAAATAAATAAAACAAAAGTATAAATTGTTGTTTAATTGTTTTTCATCACAGTGTGAGGGGCTTACTTGGGGTTATGGGTAAACTTTAAACCAAAAACTTTAATCAAGAAATCAGCACATTATTCCACAATGAAAAATAATCATCACTCAGTATCGCCATAATCAGCACCATGCGAACCATTAGTGATAATCTAGCTGTAATATAGGAGAAAAACAATGGAGGTATTTTTTCTGCATTATGTTCTTCTTTTGAATTTTTTTATATCGTTATATTCATACTTTCACATTAGTAGGTCTGAATCCTCCTTACCGCTGATCATTACACCTTTTCTTCCACCATGGAGTTATCAGCTTCCTATAAAAACCTGTTAGTGTTTGATTGGTAGTCGATTCATGTTTACCTGAGCATGAGAGGCAGCAGATGGCTTTTCTCTTTTGTTAGCCGAATAAGTAAAACAAAACAAACTGTTACGCTGGTCTGGAATATGGATTTGTTTACTGCTACCTCTGGGGCTGTTCAAGTTCTGTGTAACTTTTATGTAGTTTGAAGCAAATCGCCACCATGGCACCTTTCCCACTTTGTCTTGTACAGCCAGGTAACAACAGATTCTTCTAAATTGAAGCCCAAATAAGTAAATAGACTTGTATGGGCATATTAGAGATGAATTGCTATGGAATTTGAAAATTCAAAGCCCAAGTTTAGTTTAAGACTTTGTGGGGCATTATTCAAATTTATTCACCACAAAACTATGGAGACTCTAAACTTGTATAACTTATAATTAATGTAAAAGTAGACTTTAACTTATACTTTTACTATTCTGATTTGGGGAAAAAGCCTCAATATAGTTGCCTTCTTTTCCTTAAAGTCAAGTTTCGACTTGTATTTTAAATAAGCTGCTCACTTAATCACAAGGGGTCACAAAAGCGACAGAGGCAGCGTCGCGTGATTGATTTGGCTGATTTTTACATCAGACGCTCTTCCGGACCCCAAGGGACTTGTGTCTCCTCCTGGGATCAAATTCATAACGATGACACGAAACGTATATTTTAAACAATCAAACAGAAAGAAAGCAAAACAACATCATCATCATCATCATCTGGTCCTTTAATGCTTGATCCGAAGAGGCTTTAATGGGTTTGAGTGGCCTTTTCATCCCGTCAATAAAATCTCTTGTTTTGGACAAAGGGATCGTTTTTGTCTGTTAGTTTTAATCATATCTCGAATGTACAATTACGGGAAGATAAAACTCTGATGACTGGCATTATCTATCTGCATTATCTTTAATATCTTAATTACCTTTGTTTGCTGATGAAGTCAATTTGTTTTTTTATATTAAGATTTTTTAGTGAGCAGAACTCATTGAAAGCTGAACTTTAAAACTTATAATAACACAGGGGTCTCTCTATGTGACTATTCATTTTGTATAGCAATGACATTTACTAAGTGTTACAAGCCTTTAAAAGGGGAACACTAATAAGAACAAATGCTTTACCAACTCATTGATAATGTTTCTCTTTATTGACACTTAACAGTTAGCAAAGAACAGATAGAAATTTCATTCTGTAAGACGAGAAGAGTGCACAAAGTGAACGTGAAGCTGTCTAAAAAGCCATTTCATTGGTTCAGAACCATCTGATGGTAAGACTGGAAATAGTTCATGTTGCACACACTGTGGAGGCAAATCTAACACAGCTGCACTGAGCAACATACATTTAAATAAATAGTGTAACTTGGATCCTGGATAAGACATTAAACGTACCAACGATAGTGTTTAAGCTCTGGGTGGTTCCAGTCACAGAGAGAACATTTTCTCTTTCCATAAAGCCCGCCAAAATAAGAGTCTGTGTATGGTTTATTTTAATGCATTGAGAAAGCTGTCCTGTGATGCATCTCCACTTCTGAACCCTACGAAGCAGTACTGGTCTGATTGCTCTTCACATGCTCTTATCAAATACATAATAAGCTAAAACTGAAAAAGCTCTAGCTTTAAAACTGTCAGGGGCTTTATGTGTAACAACATACTAAAACAGCAAACCTAACCTTTACCTTTTCTTCCTCAGCCAAATTCATCTGACTCATCACTTCCAAACAATTCTTCACTCTCAAGGTCAAAGCTGATAAGCTATGAATATTCCCAGTCATTCCAGTAACAAACATGATAATAAAGCACGACAGGACAGAATAGAAGGAATTTCTGGCCAGAGAAACTCATAACACTAATAGCTTCTTGGCTAGAGGACAAGCTGGAAGGTGATAACAACAGGAAGCTGAAACATTTTAACTGTGAGCAAACTTTCACATTTTCCCCCTCAAACTGACATAGTGAGTAAGTTGAGAAGTTGTTGTTGCATGTTGTTGAATGTTGTTGCATGATTTCCAGCCTTCTGCAAAGATGATGACACTTCAAAGCATCTTTTCAAGCCTCCTCCTTTTGTTGCAGTGACACAAGAACACCGACTCGATGAGTAGCAAGAGGATTAAAACAGAGGTTCAGAGGAAGTCATATCCAAACTGTGAGACTCTGTACACCCAAAATCCAGGCGTGCCAAGAGCCTCTGTTTGTGCGGAAGGATAAAGTGTCTGTGTGATGCATCAGAGGGTTAGCTGAGGAGGTCAGGCTGCAGGCCAACACGCTGAAGGACGTCCTCGGGCATGCACAGCACCGGATTCACCGGTTTGATCTGTTCGTCTCCAAGCAGGGAGAGACCTGCAACCCCGAACAGGGTGTGGAAAGGATCCACCTGCAAAGGAGGATTAATAAGAATCAATAAGACTGATTATAGAGAAAATACTACAAAAGTGGGCCACATAGGTGGACCAAAACACTTCACACTCAGTGTCTTTGAAACTTCACCTCACATGCAAAGACTTTTTTCAGTCCAAAAAATAAATATTCAAATTTAGATTCTTAAAAAAATACATAAATAAATGTTAGTTGTGTTTAGCAGCTCACCATATCTCCTGGTCTATCAGCAAAACCTCCCGTCTCCTCGTCTTGACAGGCCAAAATAAACTTTCGCAGCTTGTCTTTGTCGATCCAGCGGATCCTGCCGATAATTTTCAGCGAGGCCAAAACCCACCACGAGTAGCACACATCTGGAAGCTGAATGATACCGGAAGTAAACCAGAGCTGTCGCTCATATTTTCTGTCTCATGGGATGTGGCATAAAATATGAGGCAGCAGTCTTAGCAGAGACACTAAGACCTCCCTCTCCCCACTCCACCTCTTTTAGCTCCACTTTTCTTGGTAGGATATCTCTGAAACACCTCACCTAGGAGGCGTCCAGTCAGTCTTAGTCAGATGCCTGACAACCTCAACTGCCTCCTTTCGATGTGGAGTGGCTCTATCTGAGGCCCAAAGAAGAGGGAGAACCCAGCCACCCTTTGGAGGAAGCTGATTTCCGCATTCTCCTTCTTTCAGACACATCAATATTTTATTTAAGCTTAAAAACTGTATTTATTACCATCAGGAAATGCAATAAATCATCAGTTTGTTCCATTGATATTATTGCCTCTACAGCTCAAACTCTTCAACTGCAAAGGAGTCTGAACTTCGAACCATAAAACCAGACACTTTTATTAAATAACTCAATACTTCACAGTGTTTAGCACAAACCTTCTCAGGTCGTCCATTCAGGCCTCCAGATGGCAGCTGTCTCTCACAAAGCCACCACCCCAGCAGGTCAGCGTTCAACTGGTGTAACTGGCCAGTGAGCGACAGGAAGCCAGTGCAGCAGTAAATCTGACAGACAGGAAAGAAAACACCGGAAACTGATTTTAATAACTGACCCTAAAGTGCAAAATTAGCCGCCATCCAGGTTGAACACATCATCCTTCCACTGCAAGTGTCTTGGCCTCATTTATAAGTCAGCTTCATTCAACAAGACTGTTGTGCAGGATCAGATCAGTTGGAAAATGTCAACTTAACAGTTTTCCTGCTTTTGTTCAAAAAGATTGGTTTACTAACCAACTGTCTGACAACAATTCATTAAAAAAAATGAAATTGTTATGATTATTGAATCTATTAACAAATAATTGCAATTTTGCTCAATTCTATTTTCTATCAAATAATTACAAAACACTTCCCAGAGACTCCAGGCTTTTCTGTGGGAGTAAATATCAGTACATCGGTGAACTCACCTGACCAGCATGAGACTCAGAACCAGGTCTGCATCCAAAGCCTCCATCAAAGTTCATACATGACAAAACAAACTCTACAGCTTTGTCAACATTGATCGTGTCCATCTTGCCCTGGGAAGCAAAAAACATCATCTTAAAATGATAAAGAATTATAATGAGCTGAAAGTAACACAGTTTATTAAAACATGCTTGCTAAGACTTAAGAATGAAAGAGCTGTTGAGTCAACTGATGAACTTCGTGATATTATGTAACTTTATTATTTATTTAGCCTCATTTTATTGACACAAATGAAGTTCGATGCTCCCACATAACACGGCCGAGTAATGGACTTTCTAAAACAGGTTCAACTAAAAAAAGTTTTTAAGTTAAATAATAAATCATGTAAATAATAATTTACATGGAAAGACTAACATACATACCAGTAATGCGAGTGTAGCAACAGCACAGAAGGAAAAACGCGTGTCTATTTCTCCTGCAAAGTTAAACAGAAATGCACTGTTATGTTACACTATTCTGACACGGAAACAGTACTTTATGACTTTATTGCATTTTTGCTGCAAGCCTTAAGTGAAATGAAATTCATTTACACCAAGTTGCATACATTTTTACAGAGATTTATCATTTTTTTTAACCCACTTATCATAACAGATTTAAATCTCCTTAAATCTGTTTTTCGAAGAGCTCAAGACTGTGGCAGTCAAGATCACATCAATAGCTTCAAACTAGGTGTAACTAGTTTGATATTTGAAAGATAAAAGATAAGAAAAGTATGGGCTGATTCCTCCAATTGTATTCTGAAGCACGTGTTTTGTGGGATGTAAGAGTAAAACTCACTCACCCCACTTGTCCCCTGCAAAAGAGCCATCTTCCTGCTGCAGCCCTTTGACATATTCCACCACTTTGTCCACGTCGATCGCATCTACGCTGTCATACAAGCACAAGATCTGAGGGAGAGAGTCCACAAAATACTAATAAACAATAGAACATAAAATACACCATGTGCAGACCATTCAAAGTCCCTTACAGACCAGACACTATGGCACACAATTTGAGATGATTGTTTGAGCTACATCTAAGCAGCACTATGAAGAAAAATCCGCAGAAGAAATCTCCAGGAATAAACAGTAGAACTGCCAAAAGAATTACACTAAAGAGGGGCCGATTCAGAAATATTAAAGCACACCTGAATATTTAAAAGTTCAGTGTATCATCTAGAATTAAAGCCACAAAGCTGTAGAGAAAACAACGGTAATCTGCTACCTGGACGGCACTGAGGGTGTAGAGCAGGTGGGGGTCGTGTCCGATGCTGGCGCTGATGCCTCCACACTCATGCTGACAGGCTTTGATGAAGTCTATGATCTCCTGCTGGTTCATTCTGGGTAGCTGGCCCATCAGGTCCATCACAGTCAGCCCCCAGTAGATGCCGCTCATCCTCAAGTACTCAGACAGCGTGTACTCCTGACAGAACACCAAAGGTCAGCAGCATTAGTTCAAAAACGTTGGCTGCTTTTTGGTGATTGCCCCTCTGAACTCCAAAGCCTACCACAGAAGCTCAACTGGATTGTGATCTGGAGGTTTTGAAGACCACCCATTCAGCAATCCCTTAGAATTTATGTCCCATTCAGTAACACCTCATTAACTTTGGGTAGGATCACTGTCATCACTGGACTGGCGGGATGACAATGAACACCCTTTTCTTGCAAGTGGCAAAGCCAAGAGTAGAAACACAGATACCAAGGCTCTGAGAAGGCCTGTACTCACATAGTCGTCCTTTTTGGAGCCGTAGGCAGCGATGTAGTCTGCGTGTTTCTCCAGCAGCAGCGTGCTGGGAGCGTCGGGCTTTATGATCACATCTTTCACCTGGGTCCCCTGAAATTCAACACACATCAACAACACGTCGAACAGCCCCAGAAACTCAATAACCTGAAAAAAAATCTAACTTCACTTCTTCCTCTTCATAATCTACCGCTGAGTTAACCCCTGTTTAGCAGCTAAATGGCTGACTGATTCACGGCTTGTTGACAGCCTGCTACATGCTAACATTTTAGCCACTCTGCTAGCTGCTTTCACTGATTAACTCGCTTGTGTGAGACTAAGTTTGGATAGACTAGAGGAAAGAACTCATTTACAGCCTTTTTTATTGTAATGTTATCCTAAACTACACTCGCTATCACATTAGAAACAGGTCGCTGGTTACCATTCTGACATGATCCGGCGTTTTCCTTCTTCTTCGTCTACAACAATTCGGGCTGTTGGTTTGGAGCGCGTCACCGCCACCTATTGGTTCGGACAGAGAACCGCAGCCTAAATCCTGATATTTGAAGTGATATTTGTTACTCAAATATATTAAAGCAAAAATGTTCAGGTATCTTGGTGGGGGAAAAATTTCCCATTGCAATTATTTTTCTGTAACCATCGTG
Source organism: Etia nguti (assembly GCA_015106755.1). Taxonomy (NCBI): domain Eukaryota; kingdom Metazoa; phylum Chordata; class Actinopteri; order Cichliformes; family Cichlidae; genus Etia; species Etia nguti. Next base: position 4,051 of record VUQG01013832.1, on the reverse strand, counting down.
CAATTCTGAGCAAGGCACCACTGAAAATAATATAGCACATAGTAAATGCAGCAGAAAAGATCACTGGTGCTTTATTCCCCTCCCTCCTGAAAATCTAGAACACCTGCCTAGCAGTCAGTATTGTGGTGACCTTCCCCATCCGATCGAGATGCAGCTTAATCCACCAGGTTGTCAAGAGATTGAACTCTACTCACTCCCCACTCTGCCCCCCCCCCGAAGACTGGATTCTAACCAACACACACTCATACATGAGCATTGTCTTACACCTAGCCTTTACATAAAGGACATTAGTGTTGCTGTCGTGTCTCGAAGACTATATTACTGTTATCTACACATATTACTTCCATTACAAAACTGAAAATGAAGCAGACTTTGACTTTTTAACTTTAAAGAAAGCCGTTTTAAAAGTCCTTAGACATAATGAATATTTGGCAGATTCCCAACAAGTGAAGCTTGCAATAACAATTTTATATGTATGCTCTCTCAGTAAGTAATGAGATTAATCTCAGAATGTGAAGAACTCAGAAGAAATGTCATTTAGAAAAGACTCAAACTGTTTGATTTAGGGAATGTGAGAAAGAAGAAGAAAGAAAAAAAATCATGATGTGTAGACTGGATGGAATAATTTATTCGGTGACAATTTATGGACAATTCTCCATGATGCGGCAATGGTCCATCTTCATCTCATCCACATATGCCTTGTCTGCACAGGTAAGACGTAAAGCTGACGCTTTACATTGGATATTCATTTCAAATGTAGAAGAGACAGCAGCTAAGTGTAAAATCAAACTGTTTTCAGACAGCATGCAATTTTACAAACATCAGTATGTTTACACATTCTGGTAAGAAATTAATTTCTACATTTAAAACCTTTTGTTTTTAAAAACAAACAAAGATCAGCATGAGAGCCAGAACTGAGAGAAAAGGCTTCGAGTAAGGCATGAAGAAATTAATGACCATTTATCAAACTTTTGATGCAAAGAAGAGTGAATGTGATCAAACACCAATCACACTGTTAAAGTACTGCAGCGACAGTGTAAGGCTGAAAGGTTAGTCCGATCCTAGTCCCTTTTTTCTAACTTTAGTCCCAACAGTTCAGGTTCATCAGCAGAAGCTTTAAAACATAACAGGCAATTGGCAGATCACACCGTATTAATGCTAAACAGTACACCCCCCCTCCCAAAAAAAATCATTAATAGAAGCTGTTCTGTGAACAGGACATAGCTGTGTCATATTCTGTGACTCGATGGATTGGTGTAACTTATGGCATCGTGAATTCTGAGGTCAAAGGAGGCTGAAATCCTGGGCTGATGCGACTTGTTGATCTGGATCAGTCTCGAAAACCGCAGTAGGATGAAGTGACATTAAGGCAAAATTTTGATAGTTATCCTGAGTTCAAGTGGCCAAATAGAATAGAAACAAGTACATTATGTATACCAAACATGAAAAGTAAGTCTAAATGAGGATGAGCCGATTTCATTTCTTGGCTCTTCCCAGGTGTTCTCGGGCAATAATGAGCCTTTGGATCTGAGCTGTGCCCTCGTAGATCTACAAAAGAAATCAGACTAATTAAAGAAGATGAAGCAGAGACGGTGCTAGCAGTGCATAGTTGCAGATTATATTCACCCACCTGGTAGATCTTTGCATCCCTCATGAGTTTCTCTACAGGGTACTCGCTATTGAAGCCGTTGCCTCCAAATACCTGAACAGCATCAGAGGCCACCTGATTGGCGATGTCCCCTGCGAAGGCCTTGGCGATGGAAGCGTAGTAGGTGTTTCTGCGGCCCTGGTCCACCTCCCAGGCAGCACGCTGGTACGCCATCCTGGCCAGCTCTACTTTCATCGCCATCTCAGCCAGGAGGAAGGACACAGCTTGGTGCTGCGAAACAGGAAACAGAAGCATGTTGATCTTTTCCTCATCTGAGTTTAAAAGAAAAGCAGTCCAACTAAGGATACCCAGATTTTAAAGGACAAACAAAATGTGTGAACACACCTCAGCAATAACTTTGCCAAAGGTCTTCCTCTCCAGAGCGTAACTGGTGGCTTCGTCGAGTGCCCTCTGTGCCAGGCCGGTAGCTCCTGCTGCCACCTGCATCACAGCAAATACATGAGCAACCATTCTCAGACAAATCTTCAGCTACAAGTTTAAACTTTTGTCCTTAAATTTGGTGATGTTTCCTCCACTGTAGTCCTTGTTTAGTATCCTGCTGATGTTTCCCTACATTTCAAAGTTCCTGTTGTGACAGAGGCAGCTCAAACTGTTTATGAAACAAGGCTGTTTTTTTGGCATTTTGCCTCTATTGGATAGAGACAGTGGACTGACAGAAAAGCCTGGAGAGAGGGGAAGGGCAGGATGTCAGACTCGAACCTGGACCGCTGCTTTTCTGGCAGTGCGGCATGTGGTCACATGCTCATCCACTGAGCCGAACTGGCACCCCAACAATCATGGTTGATATTTTTTAGCACACCTTTGAATTCGTCTCGTGTGACGAGGCTTCAGCATGCGAGTGAGTAAAAAAACAAAATTTAAGAACCCACACTAGTGCATCTTTGTACTACTGAGTCACACTCAAACTACAAGCTCAAAGACAACTTTCATAAATATTAGACAGTGAAAATAATAAATGAGATATTCTCCTTAGCTGTTGTAAGTGTTAATTCTCCAGTAGCACAAAAATATATCCCTTAAACTCAAGCAAGTT
>VUQG01013829.1:6517-19792 GCA_015106755.1 Etia nguti | reverse complement strand
TTTAAGAGCCCGTCCCGGGATGTTGTCTGGTCCTGCTGCCTTGCGGGGGTTGATCCTCCTCAGGGCTTTGTGCACCTGGTCTATTGTGACCGCTGGCGGGGGTGGGAGTGGGGGTTGGGTGGTCTGGGGGTTCTGGCAGGTCTGGGGGGTCTGGGAGGTCTCGAAGTGGGTGTAGAATGCATTGAGATCATCCAGAAGACCGCCTGTAGAGCTGCTGGTGCTGGTGGTGACCCTATACTCTGTGATGTGCTGCAGGCCTTACCACATCCGCCTGGGGTCAGCAGATGAATAGAAGCCATCCAGCTTCTCTCTGTACTCCCTCTTAGCTGCTGTGATGGCTTTCCTCAGTCCATACTTCGCAGCTTTTTACTCCGTCTCACTGCCTGATCTAAATGCGAGAGACCGATTACACAGCATGTGTCGTACCTGACTGCTGATCCAGGGCTTCTGGTTGGGGAACTTTAGGACTTGTGTGGTGGGCACAATATTGTCAACACAGTTGCTGATGTACCCAGTCACACATTCAGCGTAGTCCTGTATGTTGATGGAGCAGTTCTCCATGGTGGCTGCAGTTTGAAACACACCCCAGTCTGTTTGGGCAAAGCAGTCCTGTAGGATGCTCTCAGACTCTGGGGTCCACAGTTTAAGAGGTCTGATGACAGGGTTGGATTGTTTCAGTTTCTGCCTGTAAGCCGGGTACATGAACAGAAAGATGTGGTCAGAATGTCCAAAGTGGGGGCGTGGTCCAGCCCTATATGCCCCGTGTATGTTGGTGTAGACATGATCCAGGGTGTTCTTGTCACGGGTGGGAATGGCCACGTGTTGGTGGTATTTTGGGAGTACAGTCCGTAAGTTGCATTTATTAAAGTCACCAGCGACGATAAAAACAGCGTCTAAATGAGTAGTCTCTAATGCGTTGATGACGTCATGGAGTTTGCCGAGTGCTGCCGCGGAGTCAGCTTGCGGATGGATGTAAACAGTGAAGATTTTAAAGGTTCTGGGATCCAACTTGCCGGTTGGAGTTTGCAGGTTCTCTCTGTTGTGGGGTTCCTCCCACAGTCCAAAGACATGCTTGTTAGATTCATTATTGTTTCTTAATTGGCTTTAGGTGAGTGTGTAGAATTGTCTCTTTCTGTGTTATACTTGTAATCTGTTTGGGATGTACACTTTCTTTCACCCAGACATCACTTCTATCCATATGCACATGAGCACAATACAGTGAAGATGGGCTAACAGTTATATCTCTGTGACATGAGAGGTGCAAGATAAAATAGTGTTCACATTACATATAGAAGTCTACACTGAGAGACAGTTATGCATTTCAAAACAACACATTTTCTCACAAATGACAGAAACTTGTTTTTTTGTGTTGTGACTGTTCATATACATCCTCATTATTAAATGAGAGAGTTGAAAAGGATATTTTAATTTAACTGTAAATCTGAAAAGACTGAGATTTGAAGGTCTGGACTACAAATATAATCTGTGGAGGGAAGTCTGTATTAAAGGGGTCACTCTCCCTTTTCAAGTTTTCTTCACAAATGCACTGTACCCACGAACTATGTGGACAATATCTGACGGTAACATCTAGAAATGTTTAAATCAGTGAGATCAGACATTAAATGGACTTTACTCTGCCAGCTCCCCAGTACAAAGTTCTGTGCAACAGCTTTTATTTTCCACATGTAAGAAAGAGAAACCCCGGACAACGAATATTTTTTACTAATCTCTATTTTTCAATAATATATTTTTAATGATGTTAGATGGAGCTAAAAAGTCATTACAAGGACAAAACAAACACAATCAAGGAAACACTTAAGACATGAGGATTGGATAATGGCAGTCCAGCTAAGGCAAATGAGGTGCATCGAGGTTTCAGAAAAGTCTGTTCGGTTTTTTGTGAATCTTCTAAGCACTACTTTAAAATCTTTGCATTTCAGTGTCAGCAGTCAAAGGAAGTAGCTGTCCTCAGAGCTGCTGGCAGCTGGCGGATCTTGTACTGTCAACACAGTAAAACAAACAAACAAAAAAAACACCTAGGCTGCTCACATGTTCCAAAGCCATGAATGCATAATAACTCTGCAAGAAGAGGCAGGAGATGTCTACTGAAATCAAAGTATTTTCATGTTCGTATCTGGATGCTCCAAATACAGCACAGTGGCTGGAGAAAGCAGGCTCACCAGGTCTACTGCACCGTCAATGGTACTATCTTTGTGTCTGCACGAAGTGTGAAAGTCATAAAATCTAATACCTCTCCATTAAAAGACTCTCACCTTTTAAGGGGGGCCTGAGATGAGCTGAAGTGCAGCAGGAGTGTGAAACAAATTTCAAAGATTGAAAGGGAAGGAAAGGCACAGACCTGTTCTGCAGCAGAAGGCGTTTATAGATGTCTATGGCCTCCTGATAGTGCGAGCGCATGTAGTGGATGGATGCCAGGCTCAGCTGGTCCTCTGTCACATCCTCCAGGTTCTGGTGGAAACTCATCAGCCTCTTCTCATCATTGAACTGAGACAATGATACGAAGACAACGGACACGAAGGAAACAGCAATCAGAGGTGTGATCGGTTCTGGCAGCTGTAATCCTTCATGCGCTGAGCAGATCATTTTCAGACACGCATTTTTTTTAATCATTTCTTTTTTCTTTTTTTTTTAGTTGATTATTGCTGTGTTCTGATTTGTGTCCTCTCCTAATGTTATGACCAGGGGTTAAAGTGGAGTAGTGGTGCAGTTTTAGGCAAAGAGTCGCTTGGAAATAACACATGTAATTAATTTATATTGTTAACACAAGTAGTGGCTATTTTCTTTATAGTGCATTTCATTACACATCAACTCATAAACTGTGCTTAACACAGAAGATAAAAACATAAAAAGCTGTACAGGTTTACAATGATTTTTCTTTGTGTTCAGACTTTGATCAGCAGACATGTGCTACTACTGCTCTGGGGTTTAACACGCTTTGTGGATCACTTCTGTGCAGTAGAGCTAGCAAAATGCTCATCATTATACTAACAACACCAGGCTACAACACACGAAAATCTAACTGGCTTTATATCATCATTAGATTTATCTACTAATCATTCCAGCTCACTTTAACTCCTGGTTATAACTGGCTTTAATATCATTGGATTCAGGTCACTGCACAGGAAACATTTCTGACACCTCATTATTGCCAGTGCCAAGCACACTTTCAGCTGTTTTTGAAGCTTGAATATATTGCAAAGGTGTACTGACTGAGTAAACTGAGTAAGTGAGTGTCACTGATGATTGTGGTTGTAAAGACAAGGGAGAGGGCAAGAAAACACGAATCACACTCAAGAACAAATCAGATGTAGATGAAAATAACTTCAAAATCAGTGTTGTGTAATAGCATTAACATGGCAGTCATTCAAAGCACAGAAAATACATAACAGTGTGATAATAAAGGGATAATTTTCAAACCTTGTGAGCCAAGTGAAACAGCAGCCTGTTTTGGAGGGGGGACATAGGTGCTAGGGAGAAGAGACACCAAATTCAGTTAGACAGCAAACCACACGAGAACAAGGGAACAATTCATTAAAACATTACCTTGCTCTCAGCGGTTATATAACAACATCATGACACAGAACTTACACAAAGAATGGGTAGTGGCTTTAATGCAAGGTAGTTCTTTGATCAAACAGGATAACATATTAAATCTTATCAATAATCTCTGTGTACATCAAGTTTATACTCTTCAAAATAAAAGCACTTTTAAAAAAATCCCATAGGCTTTTTTTTTTTCAATGAAAGGCTTAAAATAAACACTAAAACACATAAATACCAAATCGTACACAAGAGGAGCATCTTTTGAGAACAAACTGGTGCACAATACAGGTGGACAAATTAAAATTAATTTGGTAAGAAACATATAAAGTAAAATGCAAATTATTTGTTTAGACCACTTCCATTTACTGTCTTTTGGATCATTATTCTAAAAATTAAAATTTTCTAAATTTGAAATATCACTAAACATGGTCAAATTAACCATGACTCTGCAGTGTGCAATCTATATGGGATACCTTTGCTTTCAAAAGCTTGCCATCAACTGCTGAACCAAGTAAGTACACATTTATATATTAAAGCAGTTTCTGTTCTTGGTAACCCAAACAGGTCCCAGTCTGGGACTCTACTTATAACAGTTCCATGCGCACTTTTGCCCTTCAGTAACACTGTACACAAATATCCGCCTACCCTTGGATGCAGCCTCCTCTGCTTCTTTATAGAGCCCCAGAAAAAACAGGGCACAGGCCAAGTAGACCCAAACCTCAGCAGGACACTCAGGTTTGTTGGTCATAGACTTGTACTCCTATCAGGAAATGGAAAGAATATAATGGATATTCAAACATTACCCTACAAAAGCGTTTTGATATGTGAATAAAGTATTTTGGGGCTGTATCAAGGAAAAAACGTGGATTCACACTCATATACAACAAAAACTACCTCCATAGCTTTCTTGTAATCCCCCAAGTGAAAGGCGCAGTACCCAATCCAAAGGTCTGCATCCTCCTCTCTCTCTCCAATACTTTTCTGAAACTAGACATGACACAGCAACACATCAGCAGCTGCAGCAACACCTCAGTAAAACACAGTTGTCTGCAGTGAAACCGTATTTCTGAAACTTTAATTCCAGTGCTTGGCACAGAGATAATCTGCAGGACCCAAGAAAATAAATAAATAAATCAAAAGATTTTTGTTTTACTTCACGTTTCACAAGTCGACAGTCTAAACAGCTGCACTACTTAGCCCCTCATCATGGAGTTGTAAGAAAATAAGAATATACTGTATACTATTCTAGTTTGATCTGCTCACACAGTCGTGACAATCTAATAATAGTCTAACTTATCTCCCCATTGTCAGGGTTTGTCATGTGGAAAAAAAATGAGCCTTTGGGGAGTAGCTATACACGCAGGTGCAACTGGTCAGCATACACTCACCAACACTTTATTAGGTATACCTGTTCAACTGATTCTTAATGCAAATATATAATCAGCCAAATCACATGGCAGAAAATCAATGCATTTAGACATATTTAGGCAGGCAGACATAGTCAACAGTTTCTGAATTTCAAAGTGAGCATCTGAATGGTGAAGAAAAGTGATTTAAGTGACACTAGTTGTGGGTGCCAGATTGGCTGCTCGGAGGATTTCAGAAATTGTTGAACCTTGAAGCAGATGTAGTGGTCTACTGATTCTGATTCTCATTTAAGACCACACTGCACATCCAGTGCAGGTCAGGATTCAGTTACTCATGATCTAGGAATGCATAAAATCTCACGACTGTTCCATCTAGGGAAGGGTAGCCCTTGTGAAAAGCATTAAATATGCTGTTGATCCCACATGTGCAAGAGTTCTAACAGGGAATAATCTAAAATCAATCTCCTCACATATATAGTCCTGAATTATCAGTCCTGCGGAAGAGAATGGATGCATATGCAAATCTTTGTGTGCCCATCTTCAATTTTAAAGGCACACTGTACTTATAAAAAAAAAAAAAAAGCTGGAGATGCAGATAATGACAGCTGAATGGAGGGAATCTTTGTGTCTATTTAAATTTAAAAAACAAAAATGCGACAAAGAGACACTGCAGGAGGTTAAAAAGTGGAGAGCCTCATCAGGAAACACATACTTTGTGTATCTTATTTTTTTGTGTGTTTTTTTTTCCTTCTAAAGGGGAGTTCTTCCTCCCCATTGTTGTCAAGCGATTGTATATAGAGGCTCTTCTGATGGTGGCGGTTCTCCCTCTATAACTGCAGGGTCTTTACCTTACAATTTGCTGTGCAGTGGATACCAAAAGATGTGTACTGAGTTTTTCCTTAAGTACCTCTAACAACGTCAAGGCTCCCAGGTAGTCTCTCTGCTGCAGGTATTCCTCCAATCGGGGGAGCTTGCTTTTATTTCTTTTCTTTTTCTCACCAATGCTCGCTGATGTCTCTCCTCCCACGGCTGGTTTGACCCGAGAGAGGATCTACCGAGGAAAACAAATTTACTTTATCGAGTTATAGCACAGCTTCTACCTAAATGGTGGGGTTAGGGTTCATTGGACCACCAGAGGAACGGTTAAGCAAGGCAAAAACAAGCAGAAATACATAATATTATAAGACATCAGAACAGCCCTGACATTAAGTTTCCAAAAACATCAGCTCACCATTTCGATAAGTCTCTTTTCAACCGTTAGCTGTGGCTTGATTATCACTAACCCAGGAAACGTTTGGTGTTAGCTACGTTATTGCGTCCGTAACTTTTTAGCATTTAATGGTCACTGTTGGTTTAATTTGTCATTAAAACCTCACAACGGGGTCAACGTTAACTAAATTCTCTAACGGCTGTGCCGTGATAAAAAAAAAAGAGAGAGAGAGAGAGAGAGAAGAAAATAACAAGTTTTACGCTGCGGCGTGGTGTATTTTCTACTTAGATGTCGATAGCATTAGCTAGCTTGTAGTTAACAACAACATGGTTGAGAGTTTCCGCTCGACGACTTTCAAAAACAAAATTACGAGCACTAGGCTTTACAATTTAATGAGACTGTTTAACATCTATTCAACGTAAACTGTTTATATGAGGCACATTGTTTTCTCCTCTGAATAAGCCCAATACAAAGCTTGTAATATCGGTAAAAGGAAAATATTAACATTTTGTATTCAATCAGTTTGCTGTTGAACAGGAAGTAGCTCGGTTCTTCTGCGTTTAGCTTGACTCAATGATTTGTTCTTAGTTGCTTAGCAACCGAGTATCGCGCAATGGCTGCGCCGTTTCATCGAGTTGGATTTATTCAGTACGTTTATTTAAAAACAAAAAAAAAAACATAGATATGGATTCCAAACCAAAAATCAGAAAAAATCAACCACTAAGTTATTTTCTACTGCCCCACATTAGTATGGTTTGTCATTCATCCTCAATCAATATCAGTAAAACCTTCTCATGTGAAAATGTGCGCGCCCCAGTGGCCTAATGGATAAGGCACTGGCCTCCTAAGCCAGGGATTGTGGGTTCGAGTCCCATCTGGGGTGGATCTTTTTCTGGTATTTGTAGGTTTATCTTTCTTTAAAATAAGTTTCTCTAGTACGCGGTCGTCATTGATGCTGAGTGCAAACATCAGAATAAAGATGAGCGTCACCCAGTCATTGATACTGCTTGACTTTTCTTTCTTTCAAAGACATACCCTTTATACAAAAGTATAAAACATTATAGTAAATGTCATGAAAGAAGTTAAATGGATATCACTTTGGACTAATGAGTCTTTATATGAAGTCCAGTTCACCATACAACAATCAGCATTATTCTCGCTTCAGCTCAGCGATGTTTATATAATGACAAATCAAAGTAATAATCCTCTGAAAGTAGTTTACCTTTCAAAGTAAGGACATAACAACATTTTAGAAAGGAAGCCAACAACCCAGGAATCTCACCTATGCACAAGTTTGGGGCGACAGTGTGGCGAAAATAAAAAACTACCTTTTAACAGTAACAAACCTGCACCAGAATAAAACTCAGGGAGGGTCAGCCGTCTGTGACTGTTTGTGTGGGGCTACGATAAGGATGTTACCTGTAAGACACAGACCTATGGCAGCATTTGTGCATGTGAAGCTGGGAATACTGAGAAAAGAAAAAGTTATACACAGCAGAGGACATTCACCGGCAAACACAATCAAAGGTAAACACCAAATCAACAAAAACACAATTATAAATGCATGACTTGAAAGGCAAATAAGTTATTTTGTTTAAATCAGTCTCTGAAGGCTACTTAGGTAGGCAGGCAGGTAGGATTTGTTTGTCCTGTACAGTAAAAACAGCAGTTCAGACATAGAAATTCACCATAAAACAAGTTTTCATGTCCATCTTGATATTTGTTTTATAGACACATTGTACATAGATATGTTAATGATCCATGTTCTAGACACATCATGTTGTAGACGGATTGTACATAGATATGTTAATGATTCATGTCATTAACTGTGTCTCCTCCTTTATCAACTCGATCCAAGTGACAGAGCTCAAACAGACAGTCTCATTCCTCCCATGAGAAGAAGCAGGATGGAGAAGATCGTCACTGGAGCGCTCTTTCTTACTAGTGCCTGTAGGTTGGCTGGGATCCAGATCGATATATCTCAGAAGACACGACCTTGTTAGAGGCAGAGAAAATGTGCATCAGTAAGGGTCAGATTCCTCGTATCAGCTTAAATCCCCCCAGTGTTATCTACCCGGATCTGAATGTGGTGAAGGAGAAAAAGACCTGGCAGGGGGCCATGAGGCACTGCAGACAGGGTAAGACTAGCCTCATCAGCCTGCTCTCTGCCAGTGTGACCAGTCTGGCCCAGTTGACTCTGTACCAAAACACCACCGAGCGGGTGTGGATCGGCTTGCGTTACCTGGGTGATCGCTGGCTGTGGGTGAACAGCGACCCTCTGGTGTACAACACCTGGCCGCACCGAGATAAGGACTACCAGTGTCCACTGTGGAATCGCTGTGGAGCTTTAACTAAAGGGGGACAGTGGGAGAACCGGAAATGTGAAGAGAGGCTCAACTTTATCTGTGCCTGAGTTTAAAAACATAAAAGGTTCCCCAATAACAACAAATGAATATAGACTATTATAGACATTAATTATAGCTTGTTTTTTATTAGCAATAGATCAGCTAATCTAGAATCTGACATCCAACTATCAGACTCATTGTAAAATGTGCAGGTGTCATTAAATTAAACAAATACATAAAAATGTGTACGATTTTTATGCTGAGGGAACAAAATTTGTAGAAACAGTGGTGAGAAAAATATCTCAAACATATTTTCAGCAATATAATTTCTTCAATAACGATTTATCTGCTTTGTATTTACATGAATCTTTGTGTGTGATATCTGTAGTTGAAGCGGTTTCCCATCACCAATTTGCATTTGAAACCTTTTGTAAATCTTAAATGGGCATCTCTTATTCAAAGATACAATCAAAGCAAATATTTTGTGCTGTGCATTATCAAAAATATTAAATAGTCTATATATATATTTGCCTCATTTTATGCACTTTATGCATTTTTTTATGCATTCTCCTGTCCAGCATATTGTGTGACTTTGCAGAGTCTTTAACGTTTTCTACTTCAACAAATTGTTCATTTATATTTCAACCGGTGATGTCTGATCCTGGATTCAGTGTACAATAAACATCTTGCACATTAAGAACCAAATAATGGCTACCTGATATTTTATAACACAGTACCTGTGACTGAAACCACGCCAGCAGCTGTAAATCACTGTGACCATGTTTCATCAGGCATGATATCAGCTGGTCTGTCAGAGGACAGATCACAAACTGCTTACCATCAGACTGAGAATGCTATAGGCTAATTCTACCTGTTGTATGGGCTGTGAGAACATCAGGAGAGCATCTAAACATAACTTTGCAGAAGCAGCACACCAGCCGAGAGATAGGATCTCTCCAGCATGTCCTGGGTCTCCCCTGGGGTCTCCTCCCGGTGGGACATGCCTGCAACACATCACCCAGGATGCATCTTAGTCATTTGCCCGAAACACCTCAAGTGGCTCCTTTCAGTGTGGAAGAGAGCGGCTTTACTCCGAGCCCCTCCCGAATGGCCGAGCTCCTCACCTTCCCTCTAAGGGAGAGACCAGTCACCCTTCGGACAACAACATGACATTAAAACTTTATTTATAAACACTGAGCTCTAATGCTGCTGCTGTGGCTGGATCAGTGAAAATGCACCAATCACAGCATACACAAAATATTTAGCTTATACACCTTGTAAACACCACAGTCTGCTGCACCATCCACATCATAGACTGTTCCAAAGTCTCAATAAAAACGTCCTTTTAACACCTCATCAGGCAAGTTCTAATCAAATTTTTACCAAACTAACAAAAACTAAAATTAAAGTCATTCCCTCTGTTACTTAACTTTCCAAGTTCACAAAAATAAATTTCAGTTATGCTACTTATTTACTGTTTTTATGATTTTTGTGAACTAGCGACCTGTCCAGGGGGCACTCGCTGTACGACGGCTGGGACCGGCTCCAGCATCCCTGCGACCCTGAACCGGATAAGTTGAAGAAGATGGATGGATGGATGTCATATCCACCAACTACATATAATTAAAGCTTTATAGAATCACATCTGGTCATTTCTGAGCCTGCTTTGTGTTCAGTGCACATTAGAAAATGGTCTTTCTGAATCCATTAACCTTATTAATGTCCTGACTGCTTATTTTTCTAACATGACTGCATAACACACATTCAGTAGACCCTTTTAGACCCCTTCAGTATATTTTCTTGTCACCGTTCTTTGCCCTTTTTCTGCTTCAGCACAACAGTGATGGAGGAGAAGATGGCATGGGAGGAAGCATTGGAATACTGCAAACAGACACACACTACACTCACAAGTCTGACCTCTGAGACCGAGAACCTTCTGACCCTGAAGGAGATCCAGCAGGACACCGTCACCGATCGGGTGTGGATCGGGCTGTGCTTCCTGGCTGACCGCTGGCTGTGGGTGGACGGCAGCCCTCTGATATATGAGGCCTGGCCAGAAGGGGATTGGGAGCACCAGTGTCCAGGTTGAAATTACTGTGGAGCTTTAAACAAAAACGGAGTGTGGGAGAATCTGGACTGCGAAGAGAAACTCAGTTTCATTTGCGTTTAAATCCGAATCGCATTTGAGCTGTTAAAGCAAAAGATTTATTTTAAGAATCTCAGTCCAAGTGTTATTCACAACATTTTAGTTTTTGTGCTGAGATTTAGATTAATCCTGTTTCTCTTTCATTCTATGTTGTACAGAATGACAAACATACAACACGAATGCCTTTCAGCTTTATTCTACAACATCTTTAAAAACAAATGTAGAAAAAGTGTGAGAATGTTTATTAGAATTTAACTTGGATGTAAAAATTCATTTAGAAACGTTTCCATGTGTAAAAGACTCTTAAAAAATGGGTTCTCATAGGTATGACAATCGTTTTGGCTTTTAATCTTTAGTGAAGTGGCATTACTTCACGCCTTCCAGGTGCTGTGCTGCTGTATCAATGTTTCCCACAGAGTGCCAGAGAAGATCTGTCCTTTCTTAACAATATTCATCAATAATCAGCTACTAATCCAGTGTGTTCCTCAGTCTGTGTAGGAACTCCAGTTCCACGGTCTTGGCCTGCAGCCGGTGACAGCAATCCTCGTTCTGCTCTGCAGCATTTCAGTTCAATCCAGGCTTATTTACATGGCACCAGTTTTTAACAACCTATAGTGGAAAGCTCCAACAATCAAGTGACCCCCTATGAGCAAGTACTTTTTGACGTTCGGCAGAAAAAACTCCCTCTTAGCAGAAAGAAACCTCCAGCCGAACCAGGCTCAGGGAGGGGCAGTCATCCGCCATGACTAGTTAGAAGTGAGGGGAGGGAGAAAAGAAAAAGAGAGCAGCCCAAAGCTTCCAGCTGTGAGTGCTGATTAGAGCCGCCATTCAGGTCACAGGGGATACTCAGAGCACAAAAAGGCTTCTGATGCAGTCCAGCTGCAGTGGACTGAAGTGCGCCTGATATCGGAGGAGAGACCTGAGACAACTGATTGATGCCAAGGACCGTTTTCAGCAGAGAATTGAGCAGGGAGAATAGCAGTGACTGAACTTTCAAAATAAGAGTTTGGAGAGTAGTAGACAAATAACTTTGTATTTGATGGCTTTAGAATGAGAACAGATCACACAATACATTTGTTATAAATATAATTTTATAATTAATTTAATGTCATTAGTTAATTAAATGTGTGAATATTAAATATATAAAGTTCATTTCATTTAAAATATTAAATAAATTATTTTTATTATATATATATATATATAATTAATAACACATTTAATTATTTAATGATGGCCTCCATACTTTCTGTGGGAAACTGTATATGATAACATGCTAGCACTAGATAATATCTTTTGAATGTGTTACATTGTAGTCGGTATGGTTTAAAAGAGATGTTCTTTATACAAACAGTGAATAAAATGATCAAATGTCAAACTCCTCTTAATTTATAACAACAAAGTCAAAATCACTTTTGAAAAAAAAAAAGAAAAACAGGAGATTTTTATTCAACTTAAAAATCAGGCAGGCACAGCATCTGTCTGAGCAAACACACACACAGAGTGTCTACTGTAACACTGAATGCAGGACAGTCACAACAATGGAGGTGAGGTGGTGTGAATTATGGCACAGCTCAAGTTAAGACAGCAAACACGGAGGCTTTTAAATGAACTCGTGCTTCACTACCTGTCATTTTTCCTTTAATCAGCACGTAGGTCTGAAGAGACGCTCAGCGCCTCCGTCGTTAAACCGGGCTTATCTGCTGACTCACAGGAAGCCACCATTAAAAACTCCTATCAAGTAAAACACACAATTACTTCTTGGTGGCAACCTTCGCCGTTCTAAGATCACACTAGGTCATCTTTCAGTTTGTTTCCAGTTTGCATTTTATGTACAGACATGAAGACATTATTCTTTATTATATCACCTCTTCTTTTATATTAAT
Source organism: Etia nguti (assembly GCA_015106755.1). Lineage (NCBI taxonomy): Eukaryota > Metazoa > Chordata > Actinopteri > Cichliformes > Cichlidae > Etia > Etia nguti. Next base: position 7,277 of record VUQG01013829.1, on the reverse strand, counting down.
AATAAATAACATCTATGCAAACACTCTACAGGAATCAATTAATGTGCCCCCCCTTTTTTCTTTTTGTTAAATCAGCAACTCTGTATTAAGTCACATATTTACAAATCCAGAATGAGGCTGTACAAAGACAAGATCCACAGCTCCATCACCGGTATGGACTCTTTATAAACCTTTATAAACATTTCAGCGCAGTGATTAAGCAATGCTTCACTTGCAAGCTTAATATTCTGGAAATACTGTTTGATCATAGGAGGTACCTGACTTCAGCAAAACCTGAAATACTTATATGACTTCAACTTCGCCCCGTAACCTAAATATATATATATATATATATATATATACTAAGAAAATAATTCAAACTTGTGAAAGTGCTCATTTAAATGAAGGGAGAAGGGCAACCTGCAGCGCCTTTAAAGGTGGAGTTTTCTTTCAAACACAGAAATCTGTGTTTACATTCAGTGTTTCCTACAAAAATCAAATCCGTCATCATAAAATAAACTCAAAGTTGCTTTTTTATATATATATATTGTGAGTGTCATGTTACCCCTGTGTGCAGAAAACAAACACAACTACCGAGCATCAAATCCACAGGGCTACTGAGAAGCTCCATAGGTTGTCTCAAAATGGAAATCCTACAAATAATCAAACATTTTATTTATAAAATTCATTATTCACTTTTTTGTTGGGTTTTTCCTCGTGACAGGCCATCACTGCTATTCATTGATTTAGCTACAGATGTGGCTATCATTACGCCGAGTCG
>VUQG01013827.1:12724-34659 GCA_015106755.1 Etia nguti | reverse complement strand
AAAATTTTTTTTTTTTTTTTGGGGAAAAAAAATTTTTTTTAAATTTTTTTTTTTTTTTTTTTAACTCTCCTGAAATTTCACTTTCAGATTTTTCAGCAGTTTTGGACTTTTTACAGCACGATAAATGATTTTTTTTCTTACTTTTGACTTTATGACCTGCAGATGCTCTGTGTGTTTTGGTTTGGATAGAGGTGGACATTTTGGGGGGTTATTATTTCAACCTTATGAGTATTTGTGGTTATTTCTTCTTAGCTTTTGGAGTCCCAGAATTCCTACAGAGGAATGTAGTTCCTCAGCCAGCAGCACGTGTCACAGGAACAAAACAGCTTTACCCAAAACCTTCTAGTTAGTGTCTCATTTCACACACACACACACACACACGCGCAAACACACATACACACACACACCAACAATTTTCAAATTTTACTCAACACAAAAACACTCGCACTAACACGAGATGTGATCACAAAGTTTTAGGATGCTGCCACTGAGGGCTTCAGTAATTCAGATTTAAATTTGGCCTCTTTAGGGTCACCTGAGTGAGCAACTCTGGAGCTCTTCTAGCTCTGCTGACCTTTCTAGATCGCAAAGGACATTAGAGTTGCTCAATCATTTTCTGTGTCAGGTTTGACCGAATATCCTGTGGAGGATCATCACTGATGATTAGAGGGTCGTAGGATCCACTGCAGTTTCCACATTTTCCAAACCTGAAAGTGATGGATCAGGTAAGCCATGAACAAGGGAGCGTGATTCTTGTTTTGTAAGATTGGGCTCTGTTCATTTGTACCCAATGATGAAACTGACAGTACAGTTTAACTGTAACATTCTGAGGCATCTGTGGGAGAACATTAGGGCATGTCCTAAATTTGGGGAGAGGGGCGGCTGTCATTGTGTGGTAGATACACCATGTGGTAGATTGTTTTGGCCTTGCATTCATCAGCCACCCTGCTCCTCATATTTAGGGAGCACTTCCTAAAAATACACATTAAGCCATCACAGAGTGGTAATAAAAATGCTTCCACAGAGCAATCTCAAATTAGCACAGCAGGAGATGAAAGATGTGCAAAAGTGCACAAGGAAGTGACCTTGAAGAGCAGGTTGGCCATATTTTATTGAGGTATCGTTTGTGACTCATAAGCTTTATGATCGCACCTCGTACAACACTGTGTTCATCTCACACACAATCAGTCAGTCGTACATAAATACTCTGCCGTCAACCATATACAGGGGCACGTATATATTTTTTTTTCAGCCTCACAAAAAAATAAAATAAACATGGACAAAGTTCAGGCACAAAGTCACATGGAATTGAGTTACGACAAAACGAAAACCTCGCACTCTCCGAAAACTACCACACCATCCAACTAAACAGAAGGGATATGTAAGAATGATAATCATGACAGACAACAAAAATGAAACCAATCAAAACCAAAGAGATGTCTGGGAGAGGTCTCGTGTATCCATATTTGATAGTCAACCAGCTAATTTAGCTCTTAGCATTGAAGCTTTTAGAGGACTTTAAAAGCAAACAGCATGTCATGATAATCAGTTGCTTACAGATGCTGAGGTAAAGTGACGATTACTGATCAGTGTTTGCAAGGATTAAAACCAGGATAAAATAATAAAAGAGGAAACTCACAGCACACCAAACACAGTTCATGGTCGCCACAGTAACCCGCCATGCAGTTGAGCATGGTGAATCAAGGCAACGGCCCAAAAAAACCCCAAAAAACAAATAAAAAAACCAAACTGCTAATGGCAACCATCACAGGCAATATCGCCACAGCAACCAACCAACCAACCAACCAACACAGGCCAATTAACTTACAACGCAGTGAGAAGGAAGGGGGGGTAGTAGGTTTTAGCGGTTGCTAGGCAACTGTACCCATAGCGACGCACGTCTTCACCATATATGTATGGACGGGACAGTCTTGAGAGTGGTGTGGCGTTTTTTTGTTTGTTTTTTTTTCTCTCTTTCTCTCAGGAAAAATGGCACATATGGCACAGCACAAAAACAATAAAATGAAAGTAAAAAGAAAAAAATTAATGAGGGACAGCAGTAGGCATTCAACCCTGTGACAGAACACTGGTTAGACAACATTTGAACCCAGTAAAAAAATAAATAAATAAAAACAAAATAAAATCTACTTCTCAATAAAGAGTGAGCAAAAAAACAGAACAAGCCACTTTTACTCAACAAAAGGTATCTGATCCTGTTTCAGACTGATGGTATTCTTAGTGCTTTCACCTCATTAAAGTTAATCTACTGTAGGGTTATTGACTTCTTCGGTTCCACATGAAAGACAGCCATTTACCCCCCAATTACATCCACTCTGTCTCCTTAGCTTGCACACACAGTTCCAGCTGTCTATCAATCCCTCCCCAGAGCTTCCTCCCCCCCCAAAAAACTCCTCAAATGTGTCAATATATAGAAACTCACCTCCTTCAGTAAGGCCTGTTGGCATCCTTGGGCCTCTTCAGCTGCACTTTCAGTCTCTTCATGCCAATCTGGAAGCCGTTCATTGCCTGGATGGCAGTCTGGGCGCTGGATGGGTTGTCGAAACTCACAAACCCTAAGAAGAAAAAAATAAATAAAAGGTAGTGTTATATCACAGGAGCATTTCTTTCTGTGCAGGAAAGAAAGAGACACCTGTGACCGTCAAAGTGACTCACCGAAGCATTTACTCTGATTGGTGGCACGGTCGACGAAGACCTTTGCAGAGATGACGTTTCCAAAGGGCAAGAACATCTGCAGTATCTCGGAGTCAGTGAACTCCTGTGGCAGGTGGTAGATGAAGATGTTACAGCCCTCGGGACCTGTACACAAAGACAGGGCAGCCATAGAGATGCACACAGGTTAAGCAGTCAGTGAAAATGGTAGCTTTTTTCCTCTGTTTTCATATAATTCTATGCCAAACTACCTCCAGCTACACAGACTTTGTCTGCAATGTTTATGTCATTCTTTTTTGTGTGCATATTAAAACATACATATTTTAGGAGCAGTCTTTACAAATCAGATTTTTTGCTGCAACACACCAATGTGCTTTCAAAGTTTATTATACATTAATATTTTATATAATAATTTCCCCAATGAGCCTGTGTGAATTGTACCACAGAAAGGTTGCCTGATGAGTCTTGATTTCTGCTGTAACTTTCAGTTGGTAGGGTCCCAGTGTACCCATCTTCTAATGGTTCCTTCCAGCAGGATAACACACTGGTTATAAAGCTCAAATTATAAAATGGGTGGAGTTCAGTACACTCAAATGACCTGCCAGATCCCAGTTCAATAGAGCGCCTTTGGGATGGGAGACTCATCATGGATGTGGAGCTGACAAATCTGCAACTGCGTGATGCTATAATGAAACAAAATTTGAGGAATATTTTCTAGCACCTTGCTGATTGTATGAAATGAAGAATTAAGGCAGCTTTGAAGGGTAAACAGGGTCCAAGCCATTATTAGCGAGGTGTACCTAACAACGTGGCAAGTTTAAATGGCTGATAACATTTGGGCTTTTCTGGACTTTTTAAAAAAAGTACACAATCTGTCCTTATTATAAATTATGCAGTTCCAACTTATAATACATGAATGAAAAATGATACCCAGGACTGAAGAACAAATTAGAGCCTTTTTTTTAACAGCAGCACATTTTGATGGTCTTCTAAATTAGCCAAACATGCAAAACCCCATTTTGAGTTTACCTTCTCTTTGCTGCAGCTGCTGTGGCTGCTGCGGTTGCTGGGCCACCAGTGTGGGCTGGTGAGGGAACGGCTGTCCCACCAGGCCGTAGGCAGCAGGGTAGGTGGCTGATGGAGAGGAGGAACAGGTGAGCCGAGAGCGGTGGCGATGCAAGCAGAGCACTGCACACTAATCATTTTTCACTTAAAACATCTGACAGAGCTGCATCCCCACCTACAGGTTTGCTAAAACTGGGCTATGTTTTGCATAAAGTTTGTGATGTGTGACTCACTTTATAGTGCTGGAGGTTATTTACACTTTTTAATATATGTGCATGTGTTGACTTTGAATGAGAATTTCTTCTTTGCACATGCAGCAGTTCTGAAATCCAAAAGGTACTGCAGCTGCATTTGATTGCACATTTGTGATTTGCATTCATAACCTGAAAAGGTTCTTACTTAAATCTAAATCTACAAAAACAGAGTCCAGCAATCGGACCACATCAGTTTGAAGTTTGTACCCTATTTGAACACAAACAATGGCATCTCTACCACAAATACATTTCTATAAATACATGGTTATTTATTAAGAATTTATTACATCATATTGGACATGTGTACTGCTATAAATCCTGATTCTCACCTGTATAGTGCTGCATGCCAGTATAAGCTTGCTGCAGGGGGTCCAGCACAGGACTCTGAGCTGTAACACAGCCAACATGTGGTTAACGACTTAAAAAATGGAAAAAAAAAAATCATGAATGTTATTTGATATATTTGATGTTATATGAATATTACACAAGAGGTCTGTGAATCTGAGGATACCGCTGTAATCTGTCTAGGAATCAATGCCTGTACCTTGATAGGCATGAACCCCGTTAGTGTACAGGGTTTCTGTAGCTGGCTGGCCGTTGGGTGGTGCTGGCACAGAGGGGTAGCTGTTCACTGCGATTGGTGGAGGCAGAGCAGGAACAGGTGTAGCTGCGATGGAGGGTGGAGTGCTGGTACCTGCAGATGATTTGAAAGAACCGGCATTAATTTGTATTTTGTAGGTCCTAGAAACACAGAGTCCCAACAAAAAGTTTGGACACTGTGTTAAATATAAATAAAAACAGAATGCAATGATTTGCAAGTCTCATAAATCATATGCAATGGAACATACAAAACATCTAATTTTTGAACTGAGAAAACCATTTTAAGAAAAAAATGTTTTGAATTTAATAGCAGCAACTTAACAAAAAAAGTTGAGATGGGTGCAACAAAAGGCTGGAAAAGTAAGTTGTACTAAAGAGAAACATTTCCCAACAGGCTTGCAGACAGAGTTTCTCAGGAGATGGACAGACAGAAGTCTAAAAATTGTGGAACAATTTCAGAATAATGTTCCTCAACATAAAATTGCAAAGACTGAAGATCTCATGACCTACAGTACATTATAGCATCCAAAAAGTCTGGGAATCTGAAGAAATCTCTATGTGCCAAGGACAAAAATCAGCACTGGATGCCCTTGATCTTTGGGCACTCTGGCACTGCATTAAAAACAGGCGTGATTCTGTCAAGGAAATCACAGCACGGGCTCAGGAATACTTCCAGAAATCACTGTCTGTGAACACAGGTTGGCAAGAGGCTTGTTGTGAACATGATCCAGAAACACTCATCTTCCACGGGCCAAAGCTCATTTAAAATGGAAAACTGGACTGCTGAGTAGCTATAATCCTCAGACAAAAATTAGACAATATTCGTCTTCCAAATGTCCAACAGTTGGTCTGCTCAGGTCCCAGATGTTTACGAACTGCTGTTAAAAGAAGAGGGGATGCTACATGGTTGTAATCATGGCCCTGACCCAACGTTGTTGAGACATCTTGGTTCTATCAAATTCAAAATGAGCTTTTTTTTCTTAGAATTTGCACTTTTTACACAGTTTAAACATTTGATACATTTCATTTGTTCTACTCTAAATAAAATGTGAGTTTATGAGATTTGAAAATCACTGCACTCTGTCTTTATTTACATTTTACACAGCGTCCCAACCTTTTTGGAATCGGATTTGTGGTTACTGTGCATGAAAGATCTCTATTGTTTCAGTGGGTGAGAGGAGGGTGGTGATGTCACGTACTTTCACGCACCAATAGAAATCTCTGATGCAAATGTAATGACAGCTGGTGGACTGATTAGTTACTTTCAATCAAATTTGAGGTTTCGTATCATCAGTACATAGAAGCGATTCTTTAAATAGAGTGAACCGTAGCCAGCAGACTGTGACCAGTTTTCAGAAGTCTTAAATAAACCACGCAGCAACTTTAAGGGTTGAAAATTTTGAATCAAACGACCACTTAATGTTGGTTTCAAAAGCAGGTGAATCGCTCGCTTATCGTGGCAATGTCTACCTTTACTTAAATATACAGTCTATATATAAACTGTATAAGTAACTGAAATACACCTCCTACTCCTATTTTACCTTAAAAAGTAAGAGTTAACTTTGAGACAGAATGAAAAAAGTACAGAATAGATGTTTGTAATTTTGTCCTCTCTGGTCCACCTCTCCTTGTATATCCGCCCTCATATTTCAGGCAGAAATCTAATCAAGGCCAGACATCTCTGCCTCTCATTACCTGAGGACGGGGTGATGGATGCAATCGGCGTGGCAATGATGCTGCTGGGGTTGAGGGCAGCGAGCTGCTGCATCTGAACTGCAGCCACGGTGGCAACAGGAGAGAGGTAGGCCGACTGCGCCACCAAGGCCTGCTGCTGCATCAGCTGTTGGACAGAGAGAAAGAGAGGGGCTGTGATGGATTGAGGAGCGGGAGTTGGGAAAACTGACGTTCGGAGTAAGTTCAGAGTCCGTGTTTCGGTGTGCAGAGCCCATTAGTGTGTATTCTCAGACTTGTAAAGAACAGAAACACCAGCAGACTTTTAAAGCATGAAGACACTGTGCAGAGGCTCGTCATCAGACATTTAGAAAGCGATTTGTGCAGATTAGAAATGACTCACGTTGTTCAGATTTCCCTCATCAACGTGCTCCAATAATGAGATTCAGTCACTAAAATTGATGTGTTTAATATTACTGTGACATCTGCAGACCCGAGCCTCAATAAGGAATCAATATGCAATATTTGATGATTGATGATGTATATTTTTCTCCTCCTGCTATTCACTATTATTAAAATTTGACTGTTATTATTGTTATTAATATTGACATCAATCTAAATTACACAGACATTTATTTTCATTTACTGCGAAGCAAAATGTTCAACATTTCATCTCGTGGACTTCTGCAGAATGACAGAGGCCAGAGGTCACCAAATTAACAATCAATAATATTTATCAGATGAAATAAATAAGCGGTAAAAGGCTCATAACGCTTCTTTTCCTGAACTGTTTGTATTATTTTCAAAATAACTGACATTACCAACTACATCAGCTTGGCACAAGGCTTGTTTAATGCCCTGTACACTGGTCTATATGATAGTAAAATAACATGTTTTACTGCTTCTCATAGATGTACCTGTAATATTGGTCACTTTTATTTAGTGAAATGAAAAATGGGTTATAATGGGGACTCCAATTTGCCCCGTAGGCCTTATGTTGAAAATCTGCACACTCAACTCAGCAATCTAAAATTTTTAATTCAATTCCATTCAGTTTTATTTATATAGCACCAAATCACAACAACAGTCGTCTCAAGCTGTTGTATATTGTAAGGTAAAGACCCTACAATAACACAAGGAGCCTGCAATAATATTTTTAACTGTAGACGCGTTATATTTTCCCTTGTTTTCTGTATTCTCTTTTTTTATACTGTCGGCTCTATATGACGTCAAAAAAGGTTATAGCAATCTTGAAAAGCAAAAACGTTCCTGCTGCCCCAAATCATGTGATCACTTGGACAGTCAATCTGACTGAAAAAAAAAAGATTCAAATATCAGAGTTAACACTGTTTATACAAGAGAAAGGATGAATGAAGAGGCAGCACAAAGCTGCTCTAATAAACTCCAGGAATAAAAATGTGAAGATGGAAATGAGTATAATAGGTTCTCTTTGACTTATTTATTTTAAATGATGATAATTATTATTTCAATTACTTATTTATCTTACTAATTCACCTAATAAATGGATCTCATTGGTGAGACCAAGTCAGACCAGCCTCCAATAGCTTTGGGGGATCCCAAGGGACTAGAAGTGGAAAGATGGGGGACTGATGGGGGTTGTTCTAGAGTCTAGCGACCTCCCATGTGATGGCTTAAATCAGGAGTCTTACTTTAAAGGAAGCAGAAATAAATAGGTGCTGTACATGGGGAAGAAAATATACTATAACGTTCCCAAGTATCAGTGCTCTGACCCATCCTGACTCCTTGTCATTGAGAACCAAAAAAAAAAAGAAAATTCCCTGTGCTTACTTAAATCCCTTTGTCTCTTCTTTATCTCCCTTGCTTTTGTTGTTTTACGTTTTCGTCCAGTAAAAAAGAAAACATGCACCTATATGTTTGAAGGGCACATCTAAGCACTGCAGAGCACTCTGCTTAGTGACCTCAGTCATCGGGAAAAATCGCTTCTTGATGGTTGTAATCCCTCATTACGATCAAATCATGGGAATAATTAGTCTTTAGTTCACGTTGTGTGCTCTTCACCTTAGCTGTAATAGGGATTCATATTGACAAGACTTTATCGATACCCAGCGGCATTATTGATTCTGCTTATAGGTCAGATTCCTTATCGATTCCCTTCTTGATCCCTGTTCGGTTTTCTGTGTGGGAAGACTGTGGCAGCATCGAGAGAGCTGCTTTATTATCTCTGAGTCTGAACACAGTGTAGAAACAGAAGGCGCGCATCTGACTCAGTTGTGCAAAAGCCACGAGTCTGACGTCACCGTTTTGCAACGTTCAGCTGTTAGAAATACGCGCCAGCCCTGATAAGAGAAACTGACAAGCTTGGAATCAAAACACTTTCAGTGGATTGGATCATTTCTTCATTCACATCTCTGAGCTGTAAAGAAAGAATTTTATTGGACCCCGCCTTCATTTTTGTCTAGCTTAAAGCTTTACCTGCAATTTCTCTAAATTACCCCTCCATTGAGCTTTTTTAATTTTTTAATTTTGTTTTTAATGTGACCTTTTTTCTTACTAAATTACAAACACATCAATCATGGGAAAAAGTCTCGAGAGGCCTCGTTAAACATCATAATCTGAACAACTGTAAATGAGGCAAATCTGAAACCATTTGCAGTAAATGGTCAATTAGCGACGATGACTTTATATTGTTATTTGAGATTTTTTCCGCCTCCCAATTATAATCATCTTAATATCATATGAGACATCTCTTTTGGATAGAAATTTTGAGTATAAAATGCTTGACTAGAACATTACAACTCAAGCGTCTCTCGAGTAGCTTTTTCTTTTATGGGTTTTTTGGGGGGAATTAAAGGATGATTTCTGTGCCTTTATCTTCCATTGCACTAAAATAGCTTGAAGATGATGATGAGAAAGCCAGATAGAGAAAACAAAGTGCAAAGGATAGAGCATTAAAAGAAATTACACAAAAAAAGTTCACTTTTGTTATTTTGGGATCAAAATAAATATTTTCAGCAACATGTTGTAGTGCTCTCATGACAGATAGTGTGTGTTTTGGGTGAGATGTGTATGTCTGCGGGTCTTCCTCACGGCCTGCGTGTAGGCGTTGTAGGCCCCGAGGTGCAGGGTCATGGGACTGATGACTCCAAGCTGGGAGGCCACCTGCTGCATCCGCCTGAGCCCTCGCTCTTTCTCAGAATCTGCAAACTTTACCACCAAGCTGGACGAGGCGCCCTGCAGAGGAAAAGGCAGAAAAATCAAAACTCCATCTGTCTGTTGCTTTTAACATCAACGCTCAACATCAACAAGAGTTTAAAACATGCATGGTGGTAAGATTACCACTGTTACCACCACTACTCTGAGCATTTCTTATGGCATCCTAACAAAACTGGTTAGAATCCAATTTTTTTACCATACACATAAATTTTCCATGATGAATGCATCACTCAAACACTCAGTGTAGTGTCTAGAGGGATGTTTGTGGAGCTCAAGGCTAATGACACTGACAAAAGCTTTTTGTGCAATCATCAAATAAGATTGGAGGTTAGAGCTAAGTGAACATTTTAATCTGAAAAATAGATCTCTGAAAACAAACATTCGGAAATGATTGATTCGAGTAAAACTGCAAAAGGCTGCAAGGTAAACTTAGAAAACAAACAAACAAAATAAAACAAAAACAGACATTTATCAGTCCACAGTTTGACAAACTGATGACTCAGGCCTGTGGGTGCACAGCTAAATGACTCCAAAGGAAAAACCCAGAGTACTCATTGAAGTAAAAAAAAAACAACAACAAAAAAAACCAGCCCAAATAAGAAACTAATGGCTTAAATGAGTCACTGGAGCTGTTTAACTTCTATGTTCATTTCCCATTCTCCATCACAGTGCATGGCTGCATGGAGCATTACACACAGAAAGCTGCTGCCTCCCCCCAAACCCTCCCAAAAAACCCAACCCACATGGCTCCATGCCTGGAGTTTGCCACCTAGAAACTCCACAACGTTATTGTGGACTAACAAAGAAAAGTTTGAAATGTTTCTGAAGAGCAGCCAGCGCTACTTATGTCCTAAAGAGAGGATAATGAATACCAGTGAAGAGACGGGAAACCTGACAGCTCGCCATCACCGAGGGGGGAAATAGAAATCCCATGTTTATTAAAGCGTCTCACACGATGGTGTCTAGGTGACCGTCCAGCTAAAATTTAAAGTTTTTCGATGCAGCAGAATGATGACAACAATCATCGAATTAGATCCACTATAGATTCAAATAAAGGCAAAACGCTCCTTGGATTGACCCATTTGGAGCCGAGACCGTACTCTAAATGAGTGAAATGACCTTTTTTATGCTTAAACTTAAACTGTCTGACTAAAAGCTACCAGACACAATCCTTCAGTGTCACCTTTGATACATCACCGCCATAAAACATCACACAGATTTAAAATCCAGTAATTTACCTAATACTTTACAGAAGTATAGTGGTGTAAATGTTTAAAGTGCTGTTATGCTCATTTATAACTAACTTCAGGGTTAAGCCTGAGTTTTCAGTACTACAAAACAGGTTCACTTCTTACCAGGGGTACATCGCCATGGTAACTTATTACTGCCCAACCTAACCTCCTCCAGATCAGAGATGAGCAGGTGTGAAATCACCACCTACTGATCAATCAATTCTCTGAAAAGTAGTTTTGTCTTCCCTGAAAGATCCCTCAAACCCCTGCGGAGGGTTTAAAGTTTTTCAGTCTAAAGTCTTTGTCTTTCCCTGATGAGCATCAGTGATAAATACAGATACTTAGAACTTTATCCAGCATGCTGAATTACTGGATTAAAATCCATCAGATTCTCCTGTGTCTTACATGAAAGAGTTGTGATATTTAAAAGTCTGTAAACTTACAGTCACCATCTGTACCAGCTTTCTTTCCAATCTAAACTTTATTAATACAGTAGATTTTTTCCAATCTTACTGATTCAAAGTGCTTAAAGTGCACACTTAGTACTATATTACTGTACAGCTCTTTTCTTCTCACACACAGTTATGATGCTGATTTGTCTGCAGCATTCTGTATTGTGTCGTTAACCTCTTTACATTTTCCCCATAGTGCGGTTTATCTCCCTTTGTGAAATCAGTACATGTATCCATCATTGTGATTGGTCTAATGCTGCTGGTCCGTCTTCTATCACATGAACATGCAGGGAAAGCCTGGGTTGGCTTAGAAGTTGATAACCACCTTTGTGTGACCGCTTGTCCTGATTGGTGATGCTAGGTGAAGCGAATGCGGATATCAGAAAGATACGCTGGGTATGATGAACTCGCTTCATAGTGCAGAGCCCAGCTTTGCATGATCCACAGTCCAAAATAATCCTTATTTATCTCATGCTGGACTTTTGAAACAAGTCTTCCTTTTAGACAACTTTCTGATTGGCTGAGGTTTTTGTCTGAGCGTAGAGAGCCAGAAAAGGTCTGAAAATAATTGCTTAACGTTTTTGGATGGATGTGTTTAATAAAGGCTTGTGTTCGTATTATTATTAGTTTAAAGCACATTGTGTCTTGACTTAGACGAGCACATTTTATGATCCATTACTGACGTAAACTAAATAAACAAATAGGTTTTTATTTTAATTTTGACGCCCTACATCATGCCACACTGCACTAGGACCTACAGAGATAAATCATGACCGCATTTTACAAAGAGTGTGTCCTCTATTGTGTGTGAGTGTACGTGTGGAGGAGGGGGACAGAAAGGAGAAGTGGTGACCATTAGCTGAGTCACCCTATGAGTCTCTAAATGACTGAATTTGGAGCATCTGAGTGCGTCTGTTTGGTTCATTTGAATTTGTGTAACCATGCTGCATGTGCAGCATGAGTGTGCTTGTGTATGTGTGTGAGAAAGAGTGTATTTTGTGGACTTACAGGTAGAGTACGACTTCCGTGCAGAGCGTTGATGGCGGCCTGGGCCTCTGCGTTGCTCTGGAACTTTACAAATGCACACCCTACGTGAAATGACACATCATTAAGCACAGCCCCTCTCTCACACATACACACACTCACACACACTATAACAAAAACGCTTCCCTTTAAATATACATTAGAAGCCATCTTGCATCTAGCGTTTCATCTGTTACCGTGGCACCATTAAGCATGGTCCACAGAACATTCATTGCTTCATCAATCACAGCCCGTAAACCACCAAACGCATCATTAGCTATGACCAATAAAACCTACTGCACTATTAGTCGTGCCTCGTGCAGCAAACGCAGAAAAGTCTAGCCTCTGTGTTTGAACTGTCGCGGACTTTGATTTACATGGAAAATATCATTAGCATTGTTGTTACTGACAATAGTCATTTATACGGTGGAGTTGCAACATGCTGCGAGCTTTATTCTTCGGCTTTAAATACAAACGGTTAAACAAAGTCAGCCCACACTTCTACAGTCGTGACCGGGAATCCGGCTGCAACCAGTGGCTTTAAAGGATGCTCCACTAAAGGCTGTTTTTGTAAATTGTGGAGGGCATAGCTTAGCAAAATCATCTTACAGCTGATGATTTTTATTCAGTGGGACGAATATGAATTATTGCTTTGGTTTTTAAGTAGCTAAGCCATCCGGGGTAATAGAAATAAGATGATACGACACGGCTAATTGCATCCATTTAAGCAATATTTAAGTATTTAAATGTTTAAATGATGAGGCTTCAGACTATTTGTGGAGTTTGTGGACAGGGGAGGACCAGCAGAGAGTATAAAAGTAAACACAGTCAAAATTCATATTTGTAGATCTTTAAATGTGAGGGGAGAACAGTTTTTACCTATTGAACATAGATGGATGAATGTTTTGCTGCTAATGTGTCGTTTCTGTGAATAATACTGCATCTTTCTGTAATACGTCTGGGCTTTATCAACTAAACAAAGTCCAGGAAGTCTTGCTAGATATTAAATGATGCAGGGACAACCATGGAGACAAAGAGTGTTATAATAAAAGCAGACTAACATGTAGCCGTTGCTCACCATAATTTCATATTTAGTAAGACTTCCTGGACTTTATACTTCCACCTGTTTAGCCGAGGAGCCCCTGTCAGCCATCAGATTCTTGCATAGGTTGTCTGTTACCTTCACCAAGGATGTAATGTGCATGGTTGCCTGTTTGTTTGCTTGTTATAAGGATTAATCTAAAAATATGAACAGATTTGCATTAATATTTTACCAGGGGCGATGCTCGGCTAAACTATGAAGTAATTGACTTTGGAAGTTGGTTCAGGAGTTTTTGAAAGGACTCTTGAGCACTGTGATGCAGGACATTTTCTGTCATATTTTCAAATATGCTGCTCAAATGTGCAAAGAATAAAATAACAATGCTTCCAAGAAAAAAAAACTAATCCAGATATCCTTCTGAATCCTGGGACTGTGCATGTTGTGGTGGGAATTTTCAACCTTGATGTTGAATGTGGCATGATTTCACATTATTACCTTTGCTGGTACCGTCAGGCCCGCGGAGCACCGTGCACTCCTCTATGCTGCCGAACGGCTCGAACATTTTCCTCACATCGGCATCCGTCTGCTGCTTTCCCAGCATGCCCACAAACAGCTTCCTGTCTTCTAAGGGGAAGGAGATTACCAGGATGGGAGGGAGAAAGGAGGGTAATGTGTGGTAATGTGAGTGAGATTAAAGACGGGGGGGAGAAAGAGATGTTTTTATGAGAAAGGTAATGCAAGTAAAAGTGTGCGGGGAGGGGTGGAGAAGAGGGAGAAGCACCATGTCACTGAATACGCACGAATAACAGAAAACGACAACAGGGTGACAAGCAGTTACAAAGAGGGCTGGACGTAAGCCTGCTGTACTTCGGAGCGCCACCAGAGTGCAGTAACATGAATGGCACAACAAACAAACAGCATCTGGCGGTGACTCAAATGTTTGTCACCCTCTGTGTGGTCAGAGAAGCTGCTCCGTCTGTCCCTGTCTGTGAAGGATCAGACCAGCGTTTCTGCACGTTCGAGCCCATTCACTACAAAACTCGCGCGCCTTACATTCCTGCAGATTACTCTCAGAAAGAACACCCGAGTGATACATGTTTTGTTTTATTTTTTTCCCCCCCAAACTGTTCGCGATGCCATTTCTTTCCAATTTATTTCCGTATGATAATCAAATGTCAGAGACTTGAAGCTTGAGATACAATCAGTCACAGCGAACGTGCCATTATCCTTATTGCAAACCTACATACAGCCTAAATGTCAAGGAGATTGCAGACGATAATGTGGTTTGATTAGAAACACCTGCCTGGGTGGTGTGTTGATGGGGAGGGTTTGGGTATTGGCTGATGAAAAGCACAGAATTTACTCACTATGCTGTGAGCCAATCAGTGTCAGAAAACGCATAAAGAACTGAAAAAAATCATGTGTACATATATATATATATATATATATATATATATATATATATATATATATATATATATAAACAGAATATAAACAAATGCCTGCATCTGCATGCTTCTTGTCCTGTGATACTAAAAGGAAACCAAAGGATTTCTATTAGTGTTTTGTGAATTTTAAAGAGCTTAAAAAAAATAAAAAATCTAAAGTGTTGATCCTTCAGGCTGCTGGCATAGAATCTAAAATCACATGCTCAAAATGTTAAAAACTTGGACTGACTTTTAGGAAAATAGGCCCTTTTCACAGCAGGCGTTTTGATTTGCCACAGTGTGACAGGGAGCCAGCATGCACAATACCAGAACCCTGAAACTAAAGCAGCTAAATGGCATTCAGCCATCATTAATTTTATTATCTACACCTGTGCTTTTCCTACTGTGGCACGTCAAACTCCAGTGAAAACAGGCCTATTAGAGACAGTGGATGCTGTGAGAAAGAGTCTTGGATTATTTCCTGGATGTCGACTCAGATGTGAGAGCTTATCCAACAGCACAAAAACTGGAGCGCTGCATATTTTAACTTCATTCTTGCAAAAACCTAGCACATGTGATGGAGCGGCTACTGTGTCTGAGGCAAATTTCAAGTTTTAGTTAATATCAGGATCCTTTAAGTTATGTGTGTAGGGTTAGGGGTAACTTTTGTTTTAGCCATAAGCTAAATAGACTGATTTTATTTATTTATCTTTTTTTTTTTACCCTTTACTGTGATAGAACAGTGCAGTGGAGAGAAGACAGGAAACCCAGCATGAAGACCAGGGGAAGATCTGAACCCAGGCCTCTACGTCATCCCCGCAGCACATGGGCAGCCCGCTCACCCAGCTAAACCAGCGCCCGAGATAGGCAGATTTTAAGAAAATAACAGATTACATTACATTTTAAATGCAGTCTCACATATTTTGAAATGTTTGTTTTTCCTGTTCCTACATGTTTTACCGGTAGATATAAAAATGCGTGGACACTAAATCAATCGCAAACCAAAATCCCAAACCCTAACTCCAGCTGGGTGACTCGATGGACGTTAAGAGGTTAAGTGATCAGATGCTTATTTTACCCTTTGTACTTTTCATAACTACTAGTTTAAGTGTAGTCCTGCAGTCTCTAGTGCTTTGGTTATCTTTAAAATATGCATCTGGATGAAGTCTGATGTTTTTTTTGAAAAGCATCATACATGTAAGAGCGTTTACCAGGTCACTGGCAGCCCATCTGGGCTTAGGTAAACGTTAAAGTCTAAAAATCAACAAGCAATATCTCCTAGTTTCTGAAAATTCTCCATTCAGATTATGACTAAAAACAAACCCAACCCTAAAGGGGGAGTGAGCCGGTGTTATGCTTTGAAAATCAGCAATGGTAATGTAAAATGATACGAGGTATGAGAGATGAAGTATCTTTAATAGCTCCTGTCAAAACCTAGCAGTGTTTTCTTTTATGATAACGTAAGTGGCTGTGCGCAGTGTGTGATGTACAGGTGTAGTTTGACAGCAGCAAAACATCCATCTTGACAGGCAGCTGAGCCGACTACTCAGTCTGAACAATAATCTGCTGAAGGGCTGATAAAATCTGTCATATTTTCTGTGCGGATTGCATCTGTTAGCAAATAAGGGGCCTTTAACATCAGAAATTTAAAAAAACATCAGCTCCACTGTGTCCATGGTGACGGTGCATGGCACTCTGGGTTATGGCAGCTTGTCTTTGTTTAGTGCGGCTGAAAGGGGCGCATTTTTAGCCAACACCACAAGCTTTTCCTTAACCAAACCAAGTAGTTTTTAGTATCTAAACCTAACCAGTGAGTTGAATTAAAAAAAAATAAAAGAGCCCTAAACAAGTTAAAATGAATGCAACACACAAAGCTTCAAACAGGACAAAAACCATGATCTCCTGGCTGATAAATCTGAAAATTACGGCACCGCTACCTGCCTCAAACTGTACCATTATCTCTGCATCCGATTTTGCGGTAACCAGTGCAAGGCCACAGTGTCAAAAGACAACTTGTGATTTATGGTGAGGCACAGGAGACAGATCTATCACTTATATAACTGTCATATTAGTGCACACCATTTAAACCATCCATCCATTTTCGTAACCACTTATCCAACTAACTATGCAGTGTGAGTGAGCGAAACCCTAAAACAAAGATGTTCAAAATCAGCAATTGACCTAAAAAGCATGTCCGTGGGTGAAAACCAGAAAAACATGCCAATCATTTACATCTTGCTGTGGACCTACAGTCCCAATCATCGTGCTGCACCGCTGTACTTTCCCTTAACGCATCCTCCACTCAAGCACTTACCTCGTGCAGGTGTTTTAATGTCACTGCAAGACCAACTGACATGTTATCGCTGATATTTCTGGAGGTGTTTATGTTTGAACAGGTGTTGTGTGTCTGGGTTGGGGACAGGTGTCTCTTACCCCCTCTGCTTTCGCTGTCTGCAGGCTTCACTTGGATTGGGCGGTTCATCTGGAAAAAGATGACGCAGTAAGTTTAAACGCAGGTCAGGGCTAACCAACAAAAGGAAAAACAAATTAATTTTAACATGGCAAAAAGCATATAAGCAAGAAATAACTGGGACAAATTGGAGTTTTAGTGTGGCAAATGTGCCCCTTGCTGTTATGTAAATGACAAAAGACGATATTCATGTTTGTGTGCTTTATATAACCATTTATGTAAATGCAATTATAACTGTAATGCACATTTGTGCTTGTTTAGATGTTTGCAAATGTGGCCTGTACTCCAGTCGTTTATATTTACACACCAATTTCTCTCCTTTCCTTTTATTGGGCCAACTCGACTCCAGCAGGCCACAGCTGACACTGATATGTGTGATATTACATTTGCAGTGTCATACAGTCTCTCTTTCTCGCCCCACCTCCTCTCTCCGAGTCTCTCTCTCAGAATCAGCTCTAATCCTGCCGTCTATCGTTCCCTCTCCCCCTATCACACAAAACCAGGAAAAGCACACACCCACGCGGGATTGGGGAAGTGATAAGATTAAGAACACTCGCCAGCTAATCTGGATTAAAGGAGCACGCAGCATCAGAATAGAGAGAGATTCTGAGCCTGACAGAGGCAGAGACGGATGTCGAGAGGGAGGAATATCAAACAAAAACGTGAAAGAAAAAGCAGAGAACACACACACACACCACACACTTTACATTAAGTGACCTTTTCGCTATTCATAAAAGACCGCTTCGCTGTCCTCTTCCTGGCTATCCAACTATTCAACCTCCAGACGAAACAGCAGCTTGTCCTTCAAATGTATCAAGCACGAAAAGGGCCATTGAAAGAAAGAAAACAAAAGAATGTACATGAGAGTGGAAAAGGGGAAGGAGAGTGGGATTGGGTTTGATTTTGGGGGGAGGAAAGGAGCAAATGGAGGAGAGGAGTGAAGTGGGGGATGTGCATGTGAAGAGAGGAAGGGTGATGAGCTGAGGTGAGAGCAACAGAGTGACACTTTGTTAACTTTGGCTTAATGAAGGTCTTAATTATGGAGCTGGTGACATTTCAGCCAGTCGCTGATCCTGTGTCACTGATTGATCCACTGTGATCAGTCACCAGGAGACACTATTGATTGGTGCCATGAGGACCCGCATGAACAAACATCTGTGCTGAACCACCAGCTGAAATATCCCCAGCACCTGCTATACAAGGCTCCCGTGTCTCCTCATTCAAAGCAGTCTAATTGACTGTACCAATTAATAGGGTGATGGAGTAGATGGAGGGGAAGGCTCAAAAAACTATCTTCCAATCAGCTAAGCAAATGGAGGTCTTGGTCTGGCCGTCAGTGAATAATAATTTTTTAGTTTAAATTTTTTACAATATGCTAAAGAGAAGATATCATCATTCCAACCAAGTCTGCATACTAAAATTCATGTACTTCGGTTAAAGCTCGACAAATATCACTCACAGTATGTTATTGTCACCGTTTATTGTTTATACCAGCCAGTTCTCAGGCAGGAGAGAATGCAACAACAGCCTGTGAAAAATAAGTATTACCTTATTTATCACTGTGAAATATTACCACTGTTTTTCGCCGCTGTTATTGCCCATGCTGTGATTTAATCTGGATTCTTGCTTTATTCTTCACACATACACCTTTCTGAAGAACGCACTATGCTATTAATGGATCTATACTGTTTTAGTGTGAACTGCCCAGTTACTGAGATATCAGCTTTAGATGTGTGCCTTCTTTAGAATATCATGGAATCAGATGGAATTTAAAAGATTTTTTAAAAATTTAAATATGACCTGGTTATTATAAGAATCCACAAACCTTATTGTGAGCAGTTTCATGTTGGAAGCATTTTCTTTTTACTGTCTACAGTAAAAAGAGCCGTAAACTTCATAAAAAGATGAGCATAGCCTTTGTGATGCCACTGCCTTTAAAAAAAAAAAAAAATCCCTGCTTCATTGTCCTTTTAGACTTTAATAGAGACAAAAATCCAACTCATGAAGATCATCTTGTGTTCAGTAAAAAATGAAACTAATGACTGAGACCATAAACTCATCAGGAAAGCATTTACTGAGTTCATTAATGCACACATCCTGTCAGATGCTAGTATGCTAGTGTGAGGCTCTCATCGTGGCAGTAGTGTTCCATCAGGGCAAGAAGGGCAGGCACTGCTTGCTCACTGAAATGTGACCAAAGTAAAGTCAATAACTTTCCTTTCGTTGTAGCATTATGATAGCATTCTGTCATAAAATTTATCACCTGTTTGCACCCACCCTTAAAATTACTGCCATCTTTGTGGCTTCAGTTGGCCATTGTCTTAGGAAGCTTGCCTCTGATTCCACTGAAATCTATGTATTTTGCTTTTATTGGCGTGTCTGTGTCCCGTTAGCAGTGGCTATAGCTTGTCAAACTGAGAGAACATCAGTGTGTTTGTGCATGGGCATATGGAAAAACTTGTAGTCTTTGAAGGAAAACTGATGGTGGACCAACATGCTAAACGAGGTGCTGCTGCTTGTTTTGTTTTGACTGATCTCAGATCCATCTACATGTTTGTGGGAACAGAACTAGCATTAACATGTAAACAAGCTTCTGTGATTCTCACCATTCTCACCATTATCATCATTATCTTAACATATAACCACCTAAACAAATATGTGCGATGTAAGAAATTTGAATAACTCCTTTGACATGTTAGCAAGGAAAATCTTGATGCCGGATAGGGGGTGTCAAATCCTGAACAGGTGCAGGCTCCACCAGGATTTTCAGATTAGCATATATAAGAAAAAAATGTTTTTTGACCAGACCAAAGTTTAACCAGCTGTTCTACCAACACTTCACCTTATTATTTTTTATTTACAGTTTTAATACCCCTGTAGATACTGACAGTCACTCAGTAACTGAGCTATCAGTTATTGCAGGTCACTCAATCATGGGTAGCAGGAACCATTCTTCAACACATTGATACAGTTGGTGGGTATATTCTGGCAGAAAGAAAATAGTTCCTACATTAAATGCTCACAAGAACATTTGTAGATTGTTTTTTTAACCAGGTAATAATTTAGGCATGTGCCCTCTAGCGCCAGTATATTCAGGAATCTACAGACATCTATAGATAGATAACTAGAGGTATAAGCTATTTTGGGATCGGCTCCCTCTTAAAGCACCTTAAGTTGATGCTATGAATTAATGGCATTAAATTAAGTGGCAACTTTGATTGACATGTTTGAATGATGCCTATAAAAAGCTGCATGGCCCATATTTCACTGTGGGAAGACAAATAGTTAAGGCTGTGGTGGTGGTGGTGATAAGGAGAAGCACAGCAGATGGCTCAGGAGATTGGAATTAGAATATACAAGAGGAAAAACAGTGAGAAGTGGAGGCCATCAAGGCTGTGCCACTTCAGATCTGCACAGCAACCGGCTGCCGGTCTGATAAAGACCATGCTCACATGGCCATCGTCATGACAACCCCAGAGATGAGAACCCCCACATCAGGTAAACAAGGTTGCCCTGAACAACCTGCATAAGAGACGGGTGGAAAACAAATGAGGAGGACAAAGGGTGCTTCTAGGTCAAGAGATAGAGGGATTAGATGTGCAGCGGAGGAAGGGAGAAGACGAGCAGGGGGAGGAAAAATGAAATACAATAAAAAAAGGAAAAAAGAAAAAGGGATGATAGCGGCTTCGTTCGTGCCTGTTGAATGTTGGCGCTGCCTCGAGAGCAGATGCAGAAGCAGGGAGAAAAATATCTCCCTCTAAACCTCAACCACTAACACACACTTTACAGTAATTTGCTCTCTCCCCTCCTCCTCCTGTTGCTCCCCTCCCCTCCCCTTTCTCTCTTAGGCTTGTTTACAAAAATGGTCCCATACTGTGCACAGACAACACGCATTCAAACCTGCCTGATCAACAGCCCATTTCACCACTGTGTGTTTTTGCTATTGGATTTTTCTTCCTCCCCCTGCGCTCCATGTCCAAACACGCCATGCAGATATTATATATACAGTCATCCAAACAATGCTCCGTCGGCTCCTGACGGTCACAGCGACATGAGCGCACATCTACACATACTTAATCTTTTCTTTCTGTGATGCCGCGGGGGATTTCACGAGCATTATGAAATATTAAATCCACAGATTATCCAATCAAATAACAACTCGACCCCTTCGCCATAATGCATGACCCCCCCCTCTCCATGCCATCAAAGTTCATACACTGCAACAACAAACCCAGAGAATCTACATCGTCAAACTGATTTAACAATTTGGACTAAATCTGCCGATGTATATTCAGCGCCATGATTTGAGTTAGGAGTACCTACGTTTAATAGCTATAACCCATTTAAAGAAATAGATAATACAGACATTGCAAGGGCAGAGAATTTAGTTGGGACTGGGGGGACGTGTCCCCAGCAGTGATTTGGGTAATTTATTTTAAATATTGTGGCGAGCAGAGACGCACTATGATAGACATCAGCGAGACTGATTGAATTTCCTTTTTCAGCTACTTATTTTATTATTTTGGGGGCATTTTGATTTCATTACAAAATGACAAAAGAGAGAACAGAGAAATGTGCTCAGGAAGCAGCTCTCTCTTTGATCTTTAACAAAGCACAGAGCATCACACTGAATCTAAGTGGTCTCATCCCAGGGCATCAAATACTGCCGTGCTGTCAGATGGTGCTGGAGTCACATAGATATGCACAAGGTATGCTTTGGGATCAATCCCGTGATGCACGGACGGCTATAATGGATGCCAAGCATCTCTGCATCCAGACGTTTGTTACCCTGGAGACTACATTTTGCTTCACATTTTGTGTTTTTAGCTATATT